>OU744799.1:9219963-9279696 GCA_916614155.1 Mesoligia furuncula | reverse complement strand
GCTAAGCAAAAACGAAGTAAGTAATTGCGCGGGCGGGCGATAGGATGCTGTATTCCTTGTTATAATAAGAAAATCACGCGGACAAAGTTGCGGGCAGAAGCTAGTCATAAATAAAATGAAAAATTTACAACACCTTAAACGAGGGGCCTATGGCTAAATAATAACAGCCGCACAGGTCGATCGATCAGGTTAAGCTACGCTTGCCGCGGTTGGTCTGTGGATGGGTGACCATCTTTACATACTGAGACCCCTCCGTGCCTCGGAAAGCACGGTCCCGGCTGTCATTCGTGGATCTTTGACAGTCGTTACGTGTAGTCAGAAGCCCGAAAGTCTGACAACCAGTCTTACCAAAGGGTATCGTATTACCAAGTAACTGGGTTGTGGAGGTCAGATAGGCAGTCGCTCCATGTAAAATACTGGTATTCAGCTGCATCCGGTTACACTGGAATCCGACCCCAACATAGTTGGGAAAAGGCTAGGCAGATGATGATACCATCACTTTAAACATACAATGCAGATGCGTTGAAACCCAATTTATTGTTATTAACTAACTTCTTTTAATAAAAAGAATATGACAATAAACTACATACGACATCTATTAATTGTACAAAATAAAAAAAAATGCGATATCAAATTCATAGCAATAAGTGCACGCTCTCAGCCGAACACGACGAAAAGGAATCCTGAAACCGGATCAAAGGAATAAAGGCTAAATGCTCCATACACCCTCCAATCTATCCAGCTATACGGTGGAATGGATTCCAGGAAAACTGACGATCCAAATTGCATTCAGTTAGTTCAATCTAAAGCTGTGTACGCACTTCCGATGAAGGCTACGTCGCATGATGTGGAACTTGCTTGGTATCTGTATGTATTGAGGAGCTATCTGTCATATTAAAATATCCGAGCCATAAGATACAGACTAAGTGTATAGTTTGGGGCTCACTAGCAAATCCATACTAATATTATAAATTCGAAAGTAACTCTGTCTGTCTGTCTGTCTGTATGTTACCTTTTCACGCCTAAACCACTGAACGGATTTTGATAAAATTTGGCACAGAGATAGATTGCATCCCGGGGAAGGACATAGGATAGTTCTTATCCCGATATTCCTGCGGGACACTTATGCGGGTGTAATTCATATTGTAATCTAGCTGTAGGTAGTATAATTTGCTATGACTTGCTTGTGCTTACGAACACTGTTCGGCCAAAACGTTCATGGCTATTCAATTTGTAAGTACTTACTTACTTACTTACCTGGTTTGGTCCCTGAGGTGGTCACGGCGTGCTATGTGTTCTGGTGCGCCGGTGATGGGGATTACTCCCCAGAGGAGGGTCCGGTAACGGACAGCCGCGGCGGGTTCACGGATGAGTGCTAACGCGTGCCCGTGTTCCCGCCGTAAGCAGCAGAGGAGGACACCGTGGAGTTTTAGTGGGTTAGAGTCCCACATAACTGCACTATCTCCCCGTGGTAGTGCAGAATGCATGAGCATTTCTCCACGTTAAAAAAAAAAAGTACTTAGGTACCTACTGTATAAATGGTGTTCGGAGAATTTTAAGTTATGGTACAGTCAGTGACAAAAATCGATTGACATCATTAGTTTTTTATCTCATAAGTATTAAACGAAATATTAAATTAAAACTGGAACATTAGCTATTATTTGAAAGAAAGGAATTTAATGTATCGAATTATTTTGTGTCTATTCAGATGAAATAAGTGTTACTTTAGTGACTTTTACTCGTAGCCTACATTAGTTGGACATTAGACGACTTAATTAATTAATTAATTCCCCATCTGTTCACTCATTAGCTATTATTTGAAATCAAGGAATTTAATGTATCGAATTATTTTGTGTCTATTCAGATGATGTGTAAAATAAGTGTTACTTTAGTGACTTTTACTCGTAGCCTACATTAGTAGGACATTAGATGACTTAATTAATTAATTAATTCCCCATCTGTTCACTTAACTAATATTTCCTCAATTTCGTATTTTGTAACTTAATTATTTTGATTAAAAAGACTTCCTTTGTAAAATTTTAACCTCTTGATTATTCTTTCATTTTGATTAAATGCCTAAAAATAGTGATTTTATTGCTGGTGTTCTCAAGAAAACTCAGGTGCGCAGTACTCACAACCGGCGCGAGGCTTGCGTGTGTGACCAGATAAACTTAAACCAGGTAAATGGAGTACCTATGTAAGGATTAGTATGCAGGTGCACTGAAAGAAATAAGCAGGAAATAAAAATGAAAAACATTGATCTGAACTGCTTTAAACAGTTCCATATGAGCCTAACGTTCAAAATATAATTGTTTTATTGATCCGAAAATAGTTAAAGCTTGAGACAAAATGTTACTGTCATGACAGAAAACTTTAACGTTTTAAGTAGCTAAAAAGTCACAAAATTAACTGTTTTATTCATTTGGTGATATCGTTGAAACCATTGAAATTTATAATATATAATTTTTTTGGTTTTCCTTTTTTTTGTTGTTTGTTTTCAGTAAAAAGTATGATCAATCATTAAAAGTTACTGTTTTGCCTTTTACTGTTTTACAAACATTTCTTCTTACTCTTGTATTCAGTCGTCGTCGTCGTCGTTTCAGCCGATAGACGTCCACTGCTGGACACAGGCCTCCCCCAATTTTGGGAGGGTTTGCCATAATCGCCACGCTTGTATTCAGTAGGTAAGTCTTAATAAAATCGCTTTAATGTGGTGTAGTAAGAAATTATTTTTGAAGCGACAACTTCTTTAGTAAAGGGCGTTGGGCATTTTTTGAGATGGGAAAAAACCATTGAAATCGCGACACTGTTACCGTAAGCGACACCGCGCGTGTTTTGCTTATAAGACGATTAAAAAAATACCCGCTTCGGGTGTGTTCGGCTGTCCTCGGGATGTACTCGATTTTAATGTAGGTATATCCGATATGTCAGTGAGTGATGGCAAAGTATTCTGTTTGTGTTTTGTTTTCACTTCTGTCGGTGCTCCCGGAGTTCCACAGTTTTTTTTTTCAGTTTGGAGTTCTTTAGTTTCTGCCTACCCTCACGGTAAGAAAGCGTAAGTTTATGTTATGTATAGCTCACGAATCTCTCGTCTCTTTGCATGTCATGCATACAATTCAAACATTCATACTCGAACTATCGTGAGTACACGGCTTTACATTAGCTAAGTGCACATCTATGGCTACGAGTACATGGTACATTAACGATGTACTCTGGGTTGAAAGGTCTTTAGAGGCAGGTACTATCGCGACAAGGGTGTAGCTAGAGAATAAAATTAATTCAATATTGAGACTTGCTCTCGTCGTTGGAAAGGTCTTAATAACAGCCGGATACTGGGAATGGGGTCGGAAATTTACTCGATTAAAAGGTGTAGAACAGGACAACTTTGCTTAACAAGTCTTCCGGAAATAGGGTTCAGGGGGCCTAAAAACGTCACTTTGGCAGAATCATAAAAGGATAACATTATGAATCATAATACGGCGAAGACAGTCCGTGTTTTTCTTTTTTTCGCTGCACTACGTAGGTATAATCAAAGAGATTGGGATTGGATTGATTGGTATTTTAGCACAGACAAAAAAAAATAACTAAAAAACCTTCACCAATGGGATTTGATACGATTAACTTAACAGTTAACTGTCCAATATGATTCATAATGTTATCCTTTTATGAATCTGCCAAAGTGGCCTTTTTATGCCCCCAGGTGTTAAATAATATTTGTAAGACATTTTTTTTTTAATTGTGGAATCGTATTCTGTCATAAATGATATTGAGGACTGACTGGTCATCGTTATTTTAACCAGTGGTGTATTTGGAGATTTTCTGCCACTGTTGACATAGGCTTCTCCCAGGCTGCACCACAACAGCTTGTCCTCCACTTTCCGCAACCAGACTGTCCCAGCCACCTTCTTAAGGTCCATCTAGCTGAGGGGCGTCCCATACTACGCTTACCGATACGCGGTCTCCACTCTAGGACTTGTCTGCTCCACCGGCCATCGGTCCCTCGATAAATTCGGCCAGCCCACTGCCACTTCAACTTGTTTACCCTGCAACCTATGGCGGTAACTTCAGTTCTTTTTTTTAAATATATCTGCTATAAATGCAGATGAAGTGCAGTCCTAGAATGGAATTATTACACTCGATAATACTCGTATACTTACGAGTACACTCTTTATTCATAATGGATTTATTTATCCATAAAATTATACTACATCACAACAATAACGATAACAACTTAGACAACAGTGAGATCTATCTGACGAAGCATACGCCAAGACTCAAGCGAAAACTTGCACTCCCCTGATTTATGACGTCACGTTTTCCCATTCCCCTCACATTTACCCTACGCAGTTCGTTGCCATGACAATCCTCTGTAGCGACGAAACTTTGCCTATAAACAACACCTGCCTTTCTGCCTGACGACTAATTATTGTTTAATCTTTTGCAGGAGTTTCTTTGAAAATATGCTGAGCTAATCAAAGGATGTAGAAGTTCATTCTAAACATACTTTTAGAAACTTGGGTTTTATTATCAACATTGCTTTTAGTTGTACTAAATTAACCTCTTATGCTGCCGGCTTAAATTAGCTTTGCAGGCTGAAGGTTCGTTTTCTGTACGCCTGAAACATTTTATACATGTATTTGCCCGCAGGTTCGAGCATGTCGAGGTAGGAAATTATCCCACGGGAACGTACGTACTAGGTACCTAGATAAAAATAACATATGGCCTAACTTAGGTCATGGTCCTCATCTAAATCTGTTCAGCCGTTAGATAAAGCGTCAAAAATATAACAGGCTGACAGACAGCGTAATTAAGTGCCTTTTCACACGTCCCGGCAACCGGGTAGCCTGTGCCGACTATCCGGTAACACTTGTCAGGCAAACTACGCCGGTACGTGTGAAAGCTAACGTACATGGCTATACACTTCGCCGCCGGCTACCCGGCGACGGCTACCCGGTTGCCGGTACGTGTGAAAAGCGCGTTACTTTAAAACATTCATAATATTAATATGGATTGATACAGTTAAAGACTTTCGACAATCCCATGATATCCTAATCAAGTCCAATGCTTGTCCTAATCCTAACTAATAGTATAAATGAAAGAAACGTTTCCAGTTTCTTTGTGACTCCCACACGAAATTTTTAAGGTCATAAAAAATATTTTTTTTTAAGATAACTTGAAGCTAAATGCCTATGCATTCCACAACTTTCTTTGATAAATCCTTTACCGTCCAGGCTGCTCGTTTGTGGAATGCATTGCCAGTTGAAATTAAACGCGCGCAATCGTTACATGTGTTCAAAAGACTCGTGAAGGAACACTACTTGTCGTTGTGATCATGTTGTCCTAACTGCAATGGACTACTGTCTTCTTTTATTTTCGTTGCTTGTACAATAGTATGTATGTATTTATGTATCTATAATTTTGGATATGTATATATCTGTGTATCTATTTGAGTGTATTGTATACATAATATTTACACCAACGACAGCCCCATTTTATGTCCTGGAAAATCACTGTCCATTCCAAGGTTGCCTGGAAGAGATCGCAGAAAGCGATCAGCCGGTCGATTCTGTTAAAATCTCACCGTGAAAACTTAGGTGATGTGAGTTTGTTTTTGCTAGGAATTGACACTATTGACAGCTCACTCCACGCTTACTTCACCTAAGTTTTCACGGTGATCTATGGTTACAGAATCATACTAAAGGCCGCCCATTGTAAATTTTGTAGTGTTTAATGTATCTTTTTCATGTTATGTATTTTTGTGGTGTACAATAAAGTATATATCGTCGACCGTAGGTTCAATTGGTGTAAGGGACAAAATACGATTTTTCAGGAGAGGCCGACAAAGTTTTTTTTCGGACTAAATGGCCCATAACTTTTTTTGTTATTAACCTTTTTCGGATCTGATTTCACACATCATCTTGTATTTTGGTGGTCTATCTACCTGTGTAACATTTATTTAAATAAGTTAGGTATTTAAGAAAATAGACGTCTCTTACACCAACGTATTTTGTTAGTAATGTCCCTTACTGAACAAGTATCTTGTAGTCCCGTCCCTTACATTAAATTGATCTCTACGTTGGATCCAACCTATAATGATAATATCGTGTAAGGGTCTTGTTGAAAATATTTATGAAAAATAATACAGTGTAAAGAGATTTTTGATAGAAATGAAGCACACACTTTTGACGTACGGATATCTTAAATTTGGAAATCGTTATAAAAAATCATGTAAGGGACATGAAAATGTATTAGAACCGTGTGTGCGTTTTTTTGTGTGTCGCTTACATGCAATATTTGTACATTGTAATAGACAATTTCTATTAGCTGTAATACATTTTTATTTCATCTAATATGTTTATTATAATCAAATTATAAAAAATGGTAACAATTATACTTATAGGTACTTTGAATTCTTATTCAAATACAAGAGTTATCATAATCATAATTTCAGCCGAAAATCGTCCACTGCTGGACATAGGCCTACCCCAAGCACCTCCACTTCGACCGTTTCTGTGCTTCTCGCATCCAACGGGTTCCTACGGCCTTCACAAGGTCGTCGGACCGCCTTGTGGGAGGCCTAACGCTAAGTCTTCCGATACGCGGTCGTGAACCTGGCAAACGACCCAAGAGCTAGATTGACCCGACACTATACCGAAGACATCCCGGACGCCTGTGCGAAATTAGGATGGCTCTGAAGCAGGTCAAAAACAACAAGGCGGTGATGACGGAATTACGGCCGAGCTCCTGAAAGCCGGCGGAAAACCCGTTCTTAAGGCCCTTGAGAAGCTGTTTGGTTCCGTCAGACTCGAGGGCAAAACACCACAGGCATGGAACAGAGGTGTGGTGATACTTTTCTTTAAGAAGGATGACGATACCCTTCTTAAGAATTATAGGCCCATCAAGCTGTTTTCGAGAGTCATCACGAACCGTCTTTCGCGCAGGTTTGACGACTTCCAGCCTCCCGAACAAGCCGGATTCCGTAAAGGCTTTAGCACCATAGAACACATACATACGCTGTGACAGGTTATACAGAAGACCGAAGAGTTCAACCTGTCTCCCTGCTTAGCGTTTGTGGACTACGAGAAAGCCTTTAGCCTTTGATTCGATCAAGACATGGGCTGTGCTGCAGTCTCTTCAACGGTGCCAGATCGACTATCGGTACATCAAGGTGCTGAAGTGTCTGTACGAAAACGCAAATATGTCAGTCCAACTCCAGGATCAGACCTCGAAACCTATCCTTCTGCAGCGAGGTGTGAGGCAGGGAGACGTTATCTCATCATCAATGGCGAGTACATAACTCACCTTCAGTTTGCCGACAATATTGTAGTCATGGCTGAGACTATGGAGGACCTCAGTACAATGCTGGATGATCTCGGTAGAGCCTCCGAAAGAGTGAGTCTTAAAATGAACATGGACAAAACGAAGGTCATTTCAAATGCCCCTGTAACACCAACTCTCATAAAGATCGGAGACGCTACACTCGAAGTCGTGCTCGAGTATGTTTACCTAGGACGAACTGTCCATTTAGGTAGGTCCAACTTCGAGAAAGAGGTCGGCTGGGCAGAGTTCTGGAAGCTACACAATATCTTCTCGTCCCACTATCGCAGTGTCTCAAGACGAAAGTCTTTGAGCAGTGCGTGTTGCCAGTGATGAACGTGGTCGCTTGCAATGAACCTTATTAGAAGGCTAAAAGTCACCCAAATGGCAATGGAGAGGGCTATGCTTGGAGTTTCCCTGCGTGATCGAATCAATGAGGAGATCCGCAGGAGAACCAAGGTAACCGACATAGCCCGAAGAATTGCCAAACTTAAGTGGCAGTGGGCAGGGCAAATTGTTCTCAGAACAGATGGCCGATGGAGCCGAAAGGTTCTGGAGTGGTGACCACGTACCGGATGACGTAGAGTTGGAAGGCCTCCCACAAGGTGGAAAGACGACCTTGTGAAGGCCGCAGGAACCCGTTGGATGCGAGAAGCACAGAACCGGTCAAAGTGGAGGTGCTTGGGGGAGGCCTATGTCCAGCAGTGGACGTCTTTCGGCTGAAATGATGATTAGAGAATAATTAGGTAACATTTAATGGTTTTATATTATTATGATTCTTCTGTCTTCGTCGAAGCAACTGGTTTAAATGGTTTTGTTTTTCCATTTTTGTCACATTCTTTTTGTGAAAAACCGTGCAAAATCCCGACCAAACGACAGGTGAACTTGCACTGATAGCACAGTAAAGATATGAAAGCGACTTTTTTTACGCCCGCGCGCTGCTTTCGCATTGGTATCATCCTCTCTTTCACACACAGAAAGACTTTGAGAGATAGAAAAGGATGGTAATAGTGGAAGCACGAGCTATCTTGTGTTATGAAGTGTGTGTAAATAAAGGTAACAGGGATAAATATTCATTACTTCTCACGAGCAAATTGTTGTAACGGACACTGAACCTAAATATAATTCGATTCAAATAGGTGTAACGTTGACACTGCTTAAAGTTTGACAATGCAAATTGGGGTAAGGGACAACAGTGTCAAAACTCATGCAATCCATTTAAAGTATGGATGATATTTATTTTTTGAGGTAACAAAGACATTAGTGTAAAGCCAGTTTTATTATGATTTCTTCAAAAATAAACCATGTAATGGTAATTCGTTGATTGGGAAGGCCCTTACCTTATTTGAAGTGGATTGGCAGCGGTAATTACACCATTTCAAATTGCTATATTGCATAGTTTTTCAGATACATTGTTATTATGGGGCTGATTCGAAATTTGGATCCAAAAAATCAGTGGGGTAAGGGACATTTTTTTTAAGCTAGATTTTTTTTATATACACCATTCGAAAGAGCGAAAAATTCTGAACAAAACTGTATACTCAACTCATTTTGGGTATTTTGTCCCTTACACCAATTGAACCTACGGTCGACGATATAAATAAAGTGAGTTTGTTCCTTTTCACGCGGCTCGGCAACCGGGTGGCTGGTGCCGGCTAGGTAAGACTTGCCAGGCAAACTGCGTGTGAAAGCTAACGTACATGGCTATACAATTGAAAGAAAAGAAAGAAAATGCATTTATTTAGCACAGGCTAAAAGACACATTATACACCGGATAGTCAGATAATAGTCGTACATCAGATAAAAACAAAAACAAAAGATAAAAATAAAAAGTGCAAAGTCCGATGTAAGAAATTAACAGGAATGTGTGCCTCACGGCTGCGCTAAAAAGGCCCAGTTCAGCAAAAATGCCAGACAGCTAGTGCCTGACGCTGGTTTTCAACTGGACCTGATGTGTGAAGTGACGGATTTAAATCAGTTCTATACTGCAACGTGACGTGTGTATGCGTATTTAAATAAATAAATAAAAATACTGATAAATAAATAAGTGAGATGGCCGCATGGTACCTAGACCTTCTTAAGCAAATAAAGAAATTTTACGAAACGAGTCCGAACAAAAACCTGTTTGCCGGGCTCCGGCTACCCGGTTCCGGGACGTACGGATTTGACACATGAGTAGACCATGACCTGGGTTAGAACATAGGATGCTTTTTATCGGGGTAGTACCTTCCAGAAGGATAATTTCCGATCTCCAAAGCTAGTAGTTTAATGGTTTTCGATTGTTTTAAAAGAACGTAGGTCATTACCACCCCAGTCAGTTGACCGAATTGAATGTTGTTCATTCATAAGTTTCATTGTGTAAAGATTAATCTCACAGATTATAATATTGTTTATTTTGTTCTCCATAAAAATTAAAGATATAATTAATGTAGAATTATTTTTTTTAGGGTGGTGACGCAATGGCTGTTTTGGTCGGTGAGGTTTATACACTTTTGAGAGCACTTTTAATTCTGTGTCTATGCCTTAATATTATAGTCATCATCATCATTTCACTGCTGCTGGACATAGGCTTCCCCTAAGCACCTCCACTTCGACCGGTTCTGTGCTTCTCGCATCCAACGGGTTCCTGCGGCCTTCACAAGGTCGTCGGACCACCTTGTGGGAGGCCTTCCAAGGCTACGTCTTCCGGTACGCGGTCGCCACTCCAGAACCTTTCGGCCCCATCGGCCATTTGTTCTGCGAGCAATGTGCCCTGCCCACTGCCACTTAAGTTTGGCAATCCTTCGGGCTATGTCGGTTACCTTGGTTCTCCTGCGGATCTCCTCATTCCTGATTCGATCTCGCAGGGAAACCCCAAGCATAGCCCTCCCCGTTGCCCTTTGGGTGACTTTTAGCCTTCTTATAAGGCCCATTGTGAGCGACCACGTGTCAGTGCCATAAGTCATCACTGGCAACACACACTGGTCAAAGACTTTCGTCTTGAGACACTGCGGTATGTGGGACGAGAGGATGTTGCGTAGCTTCCCGAACGCTGCCCAGCCGTGTCGGATTCGACGATTGACCTCTTTCTCGGAGTTAGACCTACCTAACTGGACAGTTTGTCCTAGGTAAACATACTCGTCCACGACTTCGAGTGTAGCGTCTCCTATATTTATGACAGTGGGTGGTGGTGGGTTCTAGTCATAGATTGATTATATTATAGTCATAGTGATTGTCAGACAAGCAAAAGCTGTTGCTTTTCCTTAATCGATATTCTCATAATATTAATGATATTTGTTTCGGTAAGTAGAAATCCTTTTTCCCGTCAAAAAATTTTTTTTAACTAAATGAGGTTTGTACATGTAGGTACAACAAGTTGCATAAAACGCTTGCATTTTGCTACAATATTAGCGTGTGAAAGAAAGCCTGGAATTGCTCATCTTCGCGCATAAGCGATGTAATAGCATCCTTTAAGCGGCGATATTGCTCGTTTTGCATGATACATGGCCCTAAGCGGTTGTGGCGTGCATCGTCCAATTTGTGAAACAGGGGAGGTTTTAAAAGGAGATCTGAACGAAATACATGAGATAACTTCCAAAAACTTTGGTAAAACATAATCTGTTGCATTTCATATGGTTCTCTTCATATTTAAACAAAACGTAGCAGGCGTATAACTTACACAATTAAAAAACTAAAATGGAAGTGGTCAGGAAACGGCATCAAACACCTTCCGCTTTTACTTTTTGAGAGACGTAACAGAATGGTATCCCAGAGGAGAAAAGAGGAAAAGGGAAAGATCATTTCAAAGATAGGAAGACAACTACTGCAGGTGGGCCATGGAGGAGAAAAACTCACGCCTGCGAGCTATGGAGAAGCCTGGGGGACGCCTTTGCTAGCGAGCAAAGCGATCTAGAAATATCTGATGTCTTAAGAGGCCTATTACAAAAATGAACGTAGATGCATGACATATTTCATTGGTTGGTAAAGATAGTTCGTTTTCTCTTGTACAATAATAATATAGCGATTTTTTTAAATTATCTATTTATTTATTTTATTTATCACATGAAATGTTTCCTTTGCCATTACAGATAATAATAAATCTAATGCGACAAAGTAACTTAAAATATACTTAACTACTTATACCTAACATTCTACACAGTACGATTGATCTAACAATAATCGTTTTCCTGATGCATGTTTAGGCAAAAACTCATGGAGAGCTGATTTGAGAGCTCTAATTTGCAGATTGTGTTGAATTATAATAAAATAACTGCTTAAAAATACCAATTTAAAAAAATCATACTTTGATTTTTAAATAAATAAAATAAAAGTTAAAAAAATATTGATACTTTGATTTTTTAATAAATAAAATAACAGTATTTTGCGCTGGCGGCGGCGATGCGCGCTCGCCCTGCCTGGAGGCCTAATTTATTGAGGCATCCACTGGCAAGCCCGGTTAAGCAGACGACAAACTCAGGGTCCAACTAAGTCAACCCAACTCAGGTTGAACTTCGAGATGCCATTTATAAAAAAAAAAGATGCGCGCTCAGTACCGAAATGTAAGAGCGCTCATAACGTTTAATATAAATAAATTGTAAAACTAGTTTGGAGATTGTTAACAAAGGCTAATTGAAATTGAAACAACTGCTTGTTAGTTGATGAACACCCGTTTCTGAATTGGGAATTTTAAGTTAAGAACTTGTCATTGCAATCTCTACTTTTCTTAATAATTCTCTCTTTTATATTTTGAATTTCGCAGGTTGCATTGAAGGAATCACCTTAAGTACTGCTAACGTAGGGTAGCTAAGGTAGGGACAAGTCCTCAACTTTAAATTCTCAATTTAGAAACGTTTTAGCTGATATTGGAATATTTGGAGGTCAAATGAGGTCTGAGGTCACGACGACGATGTGAGGTCTGAAGTTATGCCACGGGAAAAGACTATCGAGATAGAAAGTATTCTATGTCCTAAACTCCTAATCCAGGTGTTGGTCTTATGCCAAACCCGTGTAGCCGTTTTAGCGTGAAAGCGTTACCTACCTAAACTATGACTTTTCAAAAGACGTTTATTTTTAGTTAGTAAAAAACACTACAAATCTGTAACTGCTTCCCTTTTATACAATTTTCCAATAAAATCTGTTGCCTTTCTTCTTACAAACGCGTTTGTAGTCTATATTTACCTACCAATAATGCTTTGATCTATTTACACCTCAGTTCGAAAACCTTTCATACGGAGTATTGTAAGAGTAAATGTACATTGCCTACAATAATATAAAACACAATAGGTACGTATTTTAAATCAAAGGGTTCGAATGTTGTCTAAGACCGTTACCACACTGACGATTTGCCAGCGTGTTTCCAGAGAGGCGATTTGTGAACTTGCTTCCACGGGTGCAAAGAAAACCAAATGACCAAATTATCTAATGTTAGAAGTAGCGAATGTGACATCATACTGAATGGGGAAAACTGGAATTTGTTGATTAAACGGTTTTTCTCGGAATCACTCAAGACGAGAAATTACAATGGGGACCTCACATATTACATCTCTTGCAGGGCGGCTTAGCTCGGCCGTTTATGCTGTTAGAAAGATAAGACAGTTAACAGATGTAGAAACCGCGTTTGGTCTATTTTAGCTACTTGGACAACATGTTGTACGGCATTTTACTGTAGGGTCGAGCAGCTGACATTGAATGCATCTTTATTTTGCAAAAGAGAGCTGTCAGAGCCATTTATAATCTAACTACTAACTCTCAGGGAACTTTTTAAAAGGATTAATATTATGACGGTACCTTGCCAAATCATTTATGAAAATATTAATTATATGCAACAAAAAATCTTTTTAATAAAATAAGATAATAAAATGGTTGATGTATTTATTTTATTGATAAAATAAATACATCAACCATTTTTCAGATTAGCCAAAGTACATACAACTTTTATGGGGTACCGTGTTAAATGTTACTGTAAAATACCTTGTGATATATCGCAAATAAAAGAAAGGAAAATTTAAAACTCACATTAAACCTACACTAAACAAGCATACTATAAATTAGAAGATTATATCCAAGATAAGAACGCTTGGAAACATGCTGGTGCTGCTCCATAGGACAATTTAGAGTCTAGACCAAATCAAACCGGCTGCTAATTTCATTGTAAAATTTATTCTTTTTTTGATATTGATTTACATTCTGTAATTACTTTAACTCACACCCTGACTTATTACTTGTTAATTTTTTTTACATGAAAATCGTTTACTTTCACCATGTTTGTAAATATGTGAACACTATCAGATACTTAATTCATTTAAATGTCATGGTTTCAATTTTTTTATTATTTTACCTATTGTGGTATAGTCATTTTATTTTAGGTGCATCGTCTTCACACATGTGAGTGGTTGACCAAAAAGGGACCTGGAGGGATTGGCAACCGTTATTTTTTATTTTTGAATCTGTGGTCTTTTAGCTTTCTTTTGGTCTAACTAGAATATTTTTAGGTGCCATAGTTCCCTTGAGGTCCCTTTTTGGTCAACCACTCACATATCTATACATATAATAAATCTGTAGAAGGGTCAATTCTGTACATTGAAAATATTGAAAAAATAAATAGCGGGGGGTGTTGCTGGATCGATACCAAACCCAAATATGTGATTAAAAAATTTTTTGTCTGTCTGTCTGTCTGTCTGTCTGTATATGCAGGCATCACGTGAAAACTAACGGTTCGATTTCGATGAAACTTGGTATAATTATACCTTATTATCCTGGGCATAAAATAGGATACTTTTTATCCTGGAAAAATACGTAGAAAAAAAAAATCTTATTTTTCGGTTTTATTCATAGACGTTGTTCTGTAGAACCGCGAACACACGTTGCATTACCCGTAGTGGATAATTTTCCATTTCAATTTAAGAGAATACAGTTTCCTGTAGCTTTGTGTTACGCCATGACAATAAATAAGGCTCAAGGTCAGACCCTAGGAGTTGCTGGTGTAGATCTTACCGCGGGTTGTTTTTCACACGGGCAACTTTACGTAGCTCTTTCCCGTGTGAGCAGTCCAAGAAATCTTCATGTTCATATTCCGGACGAGCTCACTAACAATGTTGTGTATGCTGAAGCTCTCAATTAACTTTCTGTCGCATTGTCACGATCACTTTTTTATTATTGCAAACTTTTGGTCACTGTCAGTAATTTACTGCTACATGCTACTTATCAAGGTCGGAATTACTATGAAAAAAATACTTACTACAGAACGCGAGCTCAACAGCAGTAGCTCAATAGAGGGATCTCCTTAATTATTATAGGCTTAGTCATATTTGGGTCCAATAGATATTTATAAGATGTCATTGTCAGAGTTACTCAAAATGGAGAAATAAACCATCCACGCGAAGACCGACATCCGCGCGGACGGAGTCGCGGGCGGAAGCTAGTTATTATTATTATTATATAATTGAATGTATGCAAAACATTTTAAAAGAGTAACGGTGGAGTTTCTTGCCCATTTTTTATTTATTGTAATTTTTGACGTTAAAAAGTGCCTTTTACGTGCCTATTTGAAAGAAATGCTTTGACTTTGACTTTGCAAAGCGAGCTAACTGCGACTACGCGACGTGAATGTCACGTTTTTTTTTTAAATATGTAGTACGCCCACCTATTTCTTTCTCTCTTGTTCAGTCACCTCAATCGCTCTTGTATCGTGCAATCCTGCTCGCTAGTCACTCAAAGTAAGCGCATCACACAATCGCCTCGCTGTTAACACGCTCGCAAATCGCCAGTATGATGTAAGGCCCTAAGCCTGTGTATAAGCCTAAGGTTTCATCCCATAGGGAAAAAAATGGTTTAATTAATTTAATTTACCTAATTCTAGTTCATCCTTCTTTCGCTGCTCTGATTTCTGATTTTTTGTTTCAGCTGGAAGTACAATAAACATAACTATTTTAGAGCTAGTTTATTCAGCGGATATTAACAATGCCATTGTATTGATATCTGTATTTAATCAAAGATCCTATTCAATTGGAAGATTAAAGGTGAAATTCCCACAAACACCGAGTTTAGAGAAGGCTAACATTGGTTTGCTTTTAACGGGATTCCTCATTTTGTAGAAGTCGGAAGATTCAATGTACCTACATTCAGTTTTCTGGTTAAAAAGCGTAGATGCAACGTATTCCAGACACATTTTTAGCACTAACACTAGCACATGTACCATTAACTTTTTTAGTTTAATTTTTAGACCAAGTTCCTAACATTAGTATTCTGCAAAGGTTTGTGAAATGACCTGGTTTTTGTGTGTGACATAAAAGGCTAAGCAGAATTTGTAATACTAAAATTTGAATTAAGGGGAATGCTCCAACCAGCCCGCGAAATTCAAAATTTCTTGCATTTTTTGCAATTTGCAGGCCAGTGCTAAGTTGTATGTTGATTAAAATATTATTCGCGGCTGTAAGACGTATGTAGTTACAGAATTATAATCATCAAAATCATCAATACAACCCTCAAACTCCATAAAGGTGTAAGAACAAAAAAAAAAACAGAAAAAGTAATTCTTACAGCTTTATGAACTTAGAGCGTTTTATTGAAGATTTTGATGATTATAATTCTGTAACTACATACGTCTTACAGCCGCGAATACTATTTTAATCAACATACAACCTAGCACTGGCCTGCAAATTGCAAAAAACGTAAGAAAATTTGAATTTCGCGGGCTGGTTGGAGCATTCACCTTAATATCCATTATCCATTTGGCTGCAACTAGATTATGGCAACACGTTCGGTTTTGCCGTCGTGTTTTTGACGATAAATTAATTAGTATCTCACGACCGAAATATAGGAAACGGGTCTTTTCAGAACTAAAAATCTATCGCTGTAACTATGCCTAATTGCCTGCCATTTAAGACATATAAATGTGGTGTTGTCCCACAAACAATGGGGCTCTTAGTATCGTGTCCAGCGTGTCCTGTTGTCTGCACGCTACAGGAGCTGATGGACGCTGCCGAAGGTGCCAAGCTCGTTGCTAAATTCTTGGCTGACTGTATATAGATTGCCATCGATATGCTAAGAAGAAAAAGATCTTCAAAGGATTACACCAGCAGATTTTATCATTCTATCTAAATTAATTTAAGCACCAAATATATGCTACCCAACACCAATTTATGTATGTTATCTACCGTTGAGTTTACCATAGACGTTACTAACTTCGGTGAAGGAAAACATCGTGAGGACACTGGCAAGTTCTAGAACCAAGAAATTCGAAGACATGTGACATCCACCAACTCACCCCCCCTCCTCGTGCGCACTCCCTCTCACCGAGAGGAGGCCTGTGTCCCAGCAGTAGGAGCATTAAAGGCTTGACATTACGCGCATGTTTGAGATACCCTTGTCACCCCTACCAAACTATCACTGTAAACCCAAATTTTACGACTGATATCTTCGCACGAATGTACGTACCCACATGATCAAACCAAAGTATAATAAAATATACCTATCATATATATTATTATGGACCGAGATTATGGTATAAGACTTGATCAGGCTGAGTAAACTCATCCTAAGTCAACAAGGCGGAGCACCGGACTGATTCGTGAGGTATTGGCGGTCGGGCAAGCCAGTTTTATGGCCATACATACGGATATATGTAGGTATTATAGCTATTGGCGAATATTTTGCCAAGGAACCGCGTTGTGACGTACAGTTTGGGTTATAGGGAAAACTGGGTGTGGATTTATTGTGCGGACACATATAGTGACATATATTATAATTTGTGCGTGGATATATGGACTTGGCACAGATTTCAGCAAACAACAAAATTCAATCAGATGATTGTTTTTTTTTGGTTGATTGATTGTTACAATCTTCTTCTTCGTGTCGCTGCCACGACAGAATTTAAAATTTTGTTAACCCAAAACTTTGCCACTCTCACGGCGTCGTCTGTGACCACAGAGGTCACTTTGTCAACATGTTTTGGGGCACAGAGGGCAGGGAGTGGAACATCGAGGTAGCCGAGCCACTTTACGAGGTTCACGAGCTTGGAGTTACATCTTCCTAACTGGGTTCGGAGACGGTTCACGGAATAGAAGTACTACAATGATTGAATTCTTTGTCGCTCAGCAAGGTTGTTAAATAATGCGTATGCAACAAAATATATTCATGAGGGGTGTGCCATGTTTGTTCGCTCTGGATCATTCATATTTTAGTCATCATGAATGTATTTTGTTGCTTACGCATAATTTAAAAGTGTTTTAATTGAAATAAAAACTTTTTGTTTGCATAGGTACTCACTTGCTCACACTCGTCACTCCACACACACTAACTTCTTCCACATTTTTATTTAAATTATCAAACGAACACGAAAATAGTATAAATACTTCCTCATAATATATCAGAAAAAAAAGTTATTTAAAAAAATAAAAAAAACCCGACTGCGGTAAAAAACTTAAGTTAAAAGAAACTGAAAAGCTAAAAACAAGCCCATTTTAAATTAAATAAAAGTTGGAAGCAGGCGGGACCCATACCATTTTTTTTATTATATTTTCAAATTCAAATGGGTGCCGCCTGCTTCCAAGTTTTATTTAATTTAAAATGGGCTTGTTTTTAGCTTTTCAGTTTCTTTTAACTTAAGTTTTTTACCGCAGTCGGGTTTTTTTATTTTTTTAAATAACTTTTTTTATTTCCAGCTTTTTAGTTTACAAATGTGAAAGATTTTGCAGACGATTTAGTTCTTGGTAGGTGTTTTTTACAATTTGTCACTTCGAATTGCTTTTAAGTATACATATATGTTGTATATATTTTTTTAATCACCTTTTAAAACCCTTTATTTTGATACCCCACTCGATAGGTTTTGAAAAAAAAACAAAAAAAAGGATTTAATATGACGTCCAGTAGTCGCCATATTGAATTTTCACTAACGTCATGTCTTTAGTGACACTCGCCGGAGGAATCGATTAACGTGTGAATCATAAAAATCGGCCCAGGCGTTTGGTCTGTATAGTGCTTCAAAAGAACATACAAACATACATACATACATAGGCTGATGAACACATTACCACTCCTTTGCGTCGCGCAGTCGGGTAAAAAACAGTTTGTATGTACTAGGAAGACTGTTTGAATTCGGCTAAAGGTTAAGAGAATCGCAGCAATCCCTTCCTTTCAATCAACATTTATGAGTTTCGAGAGGAAAGAAAAACAAGAATGTATAAGAAAATACGATATGGGTATGGAACCCATATTTTATTTATGCTGGAACGGCGTTTACCTTATTGGCTTAGTGGCCGCGGCGAGGGTCTGAGTGCGATTCACAATAGGGTAAAGTTACCCATTATTTTTCTGTATAGAATGTATTATCATCATTATTATTAAAAACATATGTCTTTGACATATCTCGGGACTCTGGGATCCCGGACCTTTGGTAAGCATACGAGGGGCCTAAGTCAACTCGCAAAGGCCCGTTAGACGTTTTTAATGAAATGAGCCACTAACCGAGGATTGTTTCTGTTCCTATCACATTCATCAGAAATAAATCTGGACTCAGGCTGCTACTGAATTTTTCAATGAAAAACCAATAGCACTTTGACCGATCCCGGGATTGAAACCAAGAACTAATGTTTAGTTGTCGCACTTTCGACCAATAGACCAACGAGGCAGAAAAATAAATATTAAACCTTTTTTACCTGTAGCAAGCGCGGCAAGCGTAGCTTAACCTGATCGATCGAGTCGTGCAGCTGTTATTATTTAGCTACAAGCCCCTCTATAAATATATATATTGTTAGGACAGAAGTGAAATAACAATTAAATAGAAGAAATATTTGATATCCTAAAAACGAATCATATGAATTATAAAAAGAATTATCAACCATAGCATAATTACAATCAGAGAAACAAAATCATTACTAATCAAATCATAGATAAAAATACTAAATGTACAAAATCAAATTAAAGAAATCAACAAGAGATTATTGAGATACCAGATTACACCGAACGACTGACGGCTGACGGACTGCGCTTCTGCACGCAACGCTGTCAAAAACCATAGACCGCCAAACAAAGACCAGAGAGCCTGGCCTGCCGCCTGCGGCAGCCTCCTTTCAGGCATTTTTATCAGCGATGTAATCCTCTAACTTATAATATGCTTGACTATACTTAGTGTGCGTTTTACACAAGACTTAAATTTTGTCTCATTCAGTTGAAGAATGTGGGGAGAAGTCCAGTTGAAGAATACGAGGAAAAAAACTAGATAGAGCACCTAATTGTAAACTCGTAAATGCATGAAATATTCGTATATTACGATGCGTGTGACTTAAGTAGCCCATTATACCTCTCGAATGCCGTAATTAGAGACACAATAGAAAGACAATTGCTTATGTCGAACTGTGTAACTTAAGACATTCAAAAGGTTAAACGCCGTGCATTAATAGATTAAGTCACACGTATCGTATACTATTTAATAGCTCGTGTAACCTAAACCCGCACTTAAGTCACACTTTCCTGTGTGAAAATAGACTACTTAAGTCACAGAAAAACACGACTTAAGTGCGGGTTTAGCTCACACAATGCTATAAAAACATTTTGGAAGTATAGAATAGTCATCATCTCAGGCGGGTTGTAGGAGAGCAAAAATTAACCTACGAGGACACCGCGCTTTATGCCTTGAATATTTTGTGTTACCTAAGTAATTACAGTCAGTACGTTTTCGGATAGCATATCGGGCGCGTCTCAGATCTCACAGCGTCAGCATTTATTGCCGCGCTTCGGCGAATGTCGGCTAGAAGAGGAGTTCCTGGGCACATCTATAGTGATCAGGGAACTAACTTCATAGGAGCCAACAAAATATTCAAGGCATAAAGCGCGGTGTCGCAATTACGCTAACATGTTTATTATTGTTCGGTGATTGACCCGAACACCAGTTATTGTTTTTATACCACAAGATAAGTGAATTGTTAAGAACCACAAAAGAAGTGAATTTCTAGGTACGGTATGGTTTATTCGCTGTGTGTAAGCACGATCGTCAGAGTTGTATGGATCACTATGGAAGCTTGTTGACAAACACGTTTTTTCTACGGCGCGATTTATACAACATACCGTAAAGAAACCGTGTGTACAGAGGGCATTTAGTCGACACTCTTAGTTAGTATTTCTGGTGATGTATTTTTATTTTTTTATAAATTTTACCACAGTATCTCAAGACGAAAGTCTTTGACCAATGCGTGTTGCCAGTGATGACATATGGCACTGAAACGTGGTCGCTCTCAATGGGTCCTATAAGGCTAAAGTCACCGAAAGGGCAATGGAGAGGGCTATGCTTGGAGTTTCCCTGCGTGATCGAATCAGAAATGAGGAGATCTGCAGGAGAACCAAGGTAACCGACATAGCCCGAAGAATTTGACTTGTTGACTAATGGTCTCATGACGCTGGTCTAGTATTAAACGCTAGTAATACCAAATTGCTGATATCAGTTCCAGTCAAAATAGAAGCTTTTTCTTGCCTAAATTAACAGCCCACTGTCATGAGTGTTTGCATGACAATTGCACTGATAAAGTAGCCAACCCTTGCAGCTGTGACTCCATAGATCTCGTAGATAGCCAAACATACCTAGGACTTACCATTGATAGCAGACTTAATTGGAAGGAGCACATTAACGGGATGTGGGATAAATTGAGATGTATGCTAGCTAAACTCTCTATTATTAAAAGCAAAATTCCATATCAAACTCTGATAATGCTTTACAAAGCCCTGGTCGAATCAATGATCATATTGTTATTAAATCGGCAGTTTTTATTGTCACGTACCCGAAGCTCGTAACAATATGGTTTGTCGAGTTATGGTAGGACATATATGACAAACCTTCATCAAATTTACGCAATCCAACTACGTATATTAAAAGCAATTGTCCCGCATAACATTAAGAAAAAATACAAAAATGACTACCACAAATTATTTAATTCTGCAAGATAAATACATGAAAAAACTAAATTTGCACTGCTAAAAGAAGATTTTTTTAATGAAAATCTAAAGAAAACAAAAAAACGTTAACAGTAATGAAATTAGGACTCGTAGTGTCATCAATGCTCAGCTGTTACTTCCAAAGTACACGAATCTACACGGCAAGAGATCATTAAAGTATATAATACCTTACCTTATTAATCAACTACCTATATCATTGAGGGACAAAATTACCCAGGAAAACATAAAATACAAATTAAAGCAACATTTTTTACAAAATATAAATACTTACCTAATTATAGATAAATAGTTTAAAACAATATTAAAGCAAAAATAATACCTAACAATTATATCATAACACAAATAAAAAATAATACCTAACAATAATATCATAACACAAATAAAATTTAAAATTAACTATTACTAAAAACATATAGGTACTCTTAGGAACAGCCTGTATCAATTCAAAAACCTTCCACCACTTTTTGTTCTAAGGATGGACGGCCGGATTGGTCACTGATGTGCTCTGGTTAGTTTTTAACTAATAGTTTGCTTATACCCGATGTAATTTTATTTTTTACGTAAGTGGTTATAATTCTCTAAATTATGTAGTCGATGATTTTGGTGCACGGTAAAACTCTAATGAGTTTATGTTGGCACCAACTTAAATGTATAAAATGTATGTGTACTACTGAATAAATAAATAAATTTCCAAACTTAAGTGGCAGTGGGCAGAGCACATTGCTCGCAGAACAGATGGCCGATGGGGCCGAAAGGTTCTGGAGTGGCGACCGCGTACCGGAATACGTAGCGTTGGAAGGCCTCCTACAAGGTCGTCCGAAGACCTTGTGAAGGCCGCAGGAACCCGTTGGATGCGAGAAGCACAGAAGCGGTCGAAGTGGAGGTGCTTTGGGGAGGCCTATGTCCAGCAGTGGACGTCTATCATTTGAAATGATGAACATGATGAAATTAATTGTAAGTTGCACTGTTCAAGATAATAAGCAGATATCCAACAGTTTTCCGATACCGAACCTTTTTTCTGTGAACTAGGACAGGCTAAATAGATTGACTAAATTACCAAAAAAAGTTATTTAAAAAAATCAAAAAACCCGACTGCGGTAAAAAACTTAAGTTAAAAGAAACTGAAAAGCTAAAAACAAGTCCATTTTAAATTAAATACAAGTTGGAAGCAGGCGGGACCCACACCATTTTTATTCTATTTTCAAATTCAAATGGGTCCCAGCCTGCTTCCAACTTTTATTTAATTTAAAATGGACTTGTTTTTAGCTTTTCAGTTTCTTTTAACTTAAGTTTTTTACCGCAGTCGGGTTTTTTGATTTTTTTAAATAACTTTTTTATTTCCAGCTTTTTAGTTTACAAAGAACAATGGCGAAATCTTAGCTGAATTTAATTTGAGCGTCTACAAGTGACGTATATACGAAGGCAGTTCCATTATTTTTCTACGTTTTTTCAAAGTATCACATTAACTAGTTAAGGCCGGATAAAAAAATATTTTAAATGAAAAGTTATTTGATTTTTTCATTGACTATTAGTGTTGCCATTTTATATTTATTCTGCCAAGTGTACAGCATTAATGTATTGTGTTCAGTTTTAGTTTGTTATTGTAATTAAACGGAGTAAATAAACAATACTGTTATTTCTAAGTGGAAGTATTCCTTGCAAGGAGGTAAAAAAATTGTAGTGTAACAATAAATTAATTACTTTCAATTAATGACTGGCAAAAAGGCTATTATCCCAAATCTAAAAAAATAATAAGTTGTATCGTTGTAGTGATCTGTGGTAGTGATACTCATGTCACACGACATTACACGTCGTGTAATGTCGTGTGACATGAGTAGTACATTTAGTATTTTTATCTATGGTATCACTACCACAGATTACACGACGCTTACGCTTTGTGCTTTGTGTTGCTCTCGTTGGTTTTCCGGTTTCTTTAATTTTAACTTGTCCCGGACTGTGATATTCCCCTGAAGGAAGGATGAACGGTCAAGGGACAGGAAAAAAAATGTGATTTAGCAATATTGCCCTTTTACTTCCTCGAATTGGAATTACCATAGACATAACCTACAAAAGTTCATGACTGAATTTCTATTATCCTCGGCCTTCTCGAACAAAAATTCTTGCACAAACTAATTCAGAATTTGACGCCGAGTTAAACAAGATATTTTTCATTTAAAGACGCGAGAATTTAACCTCAGCTAAATCAATGTATGGGTGGCTGCCATTGTTCTTTGAAAGATTTCGCAGACGATTTAGTTCTTGGTAGGTGTTTTTTTGCGATTTGTCACTTCGAATTGCTTTTAAGTATATATGTTGTATATATTTTTGTAATCACCTTTTAAAACCCTTTATTTTGATACCCCACTCGATAGGTTTTGAAAAAAAAATTAAAACAAAATATTTAATATGGCATCCAGTAGTCGCCATATTGAATTTTCATTAACGTCATGTCTTTAGTGACACTCGCCGGACTAAGAGGAATCGATTAACGTGTGAATCATAAAAATCGGCCTAGGCGTTTGGTGTGTATAGTGCTTCAAAGGAACATATAAACATACATACATACATACATACATACATACATAGGCTGATGAACACATTACCACTCCTTTGCGTCGCGCAGTCGGGTAAAAACCTCACATTCCCATTCACAATGCTATAATTATACAACATCCATGCTATTTGTGTACATTTCCGTGTAATAAAGGTGGTCCCATATGGTCAATTTTGGAACTGATTACAGAATAAAACTAACTTTATAAAGTTGGAGCGTGTTGACGTAAATCACCCAGTTAGTGCTTCGTTAGCCGGTAATAAGGTTGAAACAGGAGTTAGTCTGTAAAATACTGTTTAGCCGAGTCTGGTTATATTGGAAGTCAGTCTGAATTATTATACACTAGCTGCGCCCAGCGGTTTCACCCGCATAAGTTTCGATCACGTGGGAATATCGGGATAAAAGTAGCTTATATGTTAAGAGTTATTCCGGTCTCCACCAACCTCGATCCCCTCCTGGATCGTCTTCTGTTATAATCTTTGTCTTATCCACATAATGTAAGTTTACTCTTTATGACAGGTGTCAGCTACCTGCATACCAAATGTTATCAAAATTGGTCCAGCCGTTTGAGCGCGAAGGAGTAACAAACATATAAACACACACACACACCCCCACACAAACACACACCCCGTCACACTCACAAACTTTCGCCTTTATAATATAAACACACACACACACCCCCACCACATACACACTCACCCCGACACACTCACAAACTTTCGCCTTTATAATATTAGTGTGATAAAGTCTGAGTTGTCTGTGTGGTGCCGGACTTAAAGAATTGCACCACCCCTTACTTCCCGTGGGTGTCGTAAAAGGCGACTAAGGGTCTTACCGGAGAATGGGCAGCAGCGTTCTCTATTTATTCCACCATCATACCATACTTCGATCGCCAACCCGCCTGCCAAGCGTGGCGATTATGGCAAACCCCCCCAAAATTGCGGGAGGCCTATGTCCAGCAGTGGACGTCTATCGGCTGAAACGACGACGAAAGTCTGAAAATAAAACTGCTGCTCTTTAAAAGCTCCGTTGGTCTCATATTTGCAAGCACGACTGAAAGCCTGGGTTCCTGGGTTTCATTTCCAGTTCGTGCAAAGTGTTATTGGGATTTTGCATTAGGAATTTCTTAGATGATGGTGGTTGGTTGATGGTGTGATACCCCGTGCCTCGGAGAGCACGTTAAGCTGTTTTTACTAATCTCTCTCCGGTCGTGTGGGATTACGTGCCGTCCCATCGGACTACGAGAGTGAGGAAAGAGTGCACTTGTGTCTGCGCACACACTTATGCACTATAATATCTCCGTTATGTTTGGCCGCCATGGCCGAAATACGTATGTATTTATTTATTTATTTAATATATAACTACTTTCATAATGCACATTATGAAAGTAGTTTGTTCAGAATCATTTACTGAATCGATTTCTGTCATTTTTAATATTATATATAATTAATATAGTGACATTTCCGCTGTACACTCAAAACATACCAAAATGAACGAAACACCTACTACGCTTGGCTCTTTCAGGTGTGTGATTATGTCCGTGTGCAGATTTGTAATGTAACCACAATTATCTCCCACAATCAGTGCAACTAATGTAATAAATAAAATAAAAAAAAGAATAGTAAAAAATCTGTGTATGTAGGTATATCATCATCTGCCTAGCCATTTCCCAATTATGTAGTGGTCGGCTTCCAGTCTAACCGGATGCAGCTGAATACCAGTATTTTACATGGAGCGACTGCGTATCTGACCTCTACAACACAGTTACTTGATAATACGATGCCACAATGGTTGTCAGACTTTCGGGCTTCTGACTACCTGTAACGACTGTCAACGATTCACGAATGACAGCCGGGACCAACAGCTTAACGTGCTTTCCGAGGCACGGAGGGGTCACGGTATGTAAAGATGGTCACCCATCCACAGACCAACCGCGGCAAGCGTAGCTTAACCTGATCGATCGACCTGTGCTGCTGTTCTTATTTAGTCACGGGCCCCTCAAAATATTTTGATTGGGGTGTTTGGTGGTGTGCGTATATTTCGGGACATTCGTTGTCTATAAATAATAAAAACTTAAAAAAATACGTCCGTGTGTAACGGACATATTTGCGAGCAACAGCTAGTACTAATATAAAAGTCGTGACAAAAGCGTTCTAAATCTCGTCTGCAAAGGAAGTATTTCCAACTATTTAACTGCAGTCATAATACATTTCAACTTATTGCTGCTTAGTTGCGATGAGGTTGCTTTAAAAGTCATTGCTATTTATATAATAGAACCAGCTAGCAGTTCCTGGTTGCAGCCAGTTGCATAATAGACAACCGCTTTATTCGCATTGTAATGTTGGTAATAAAAATGTCCTGCAACTACAACTTCTGTGCAGTTTCCAAGAAACGAACTATTATTTCCATCTGAACCGACCGTTTTTCCACAAAGTGCTGATATTTTATTCTGTTAATGTTTAATTTTCTTTAAAAACATACGTTATTTATTTAGTGCTGAGGTATGAAATATTTTAATGAGTATTGCCAACGTCTTAACAATATTTATTTTAAATTAAAATAATTTGTATCTTTTTTTTCTTAAAGACGCTAATTGAAATTAAACATAATACTAATTTAGTTTGGGTTCACTCAAAGTTCTTATTATGTACACTTATGATCAAAGTCTCTCGTCTTATTTTCACTTATTATTATTATACTAGCTGCGCCACGCGGTTTTACCCGCGTAAATGTCGATCCCGTGAGAATGTCGGGATAAAAAGTAGCCTATATGTTAATCCAGGTTGTCAGCTACCTCCATCCCAAATTTTATCCAAATTGGTCCAGCCGTTTGAGCGTGAAGAAGTAATAAACATATAAACACACACACACTCACACACACACTCACAAACTTTCGCCTTTATAATATTAGTGTGATTTACAAAGTTAGAAATTGGTTTATGAATAAAAATACTTTTCATATCTTGATTTATGAAGTAATTATCAACATGTTGAAATGTTTACTTACTTCAAACGTTGATACATCAAAATCCGGAAATAACCAGTAAATTAACCGTATAAAATCGCAACAATACTTAAATGTGAAAAGTACTAGGAACACACATTACGTTGTACATTTTACTGCAGTAGTTTTCGCAGTAATACCGAGATTTTAAAAGAATGCCAAGAGCTTCCACAATTTTATAGAAATTATTGAAGAAAAATTCCATTAACCGCCCCAATGGTCCGTTGTTTTCGACGCTGGCTAATTGTTCGCCAAGCGCTGCGAAATGAAGAGTTCTGGGTTTGTTACTGTTTATAAAAAAAAAAGAGTTTTGAGTTTTTCTGTTTTATTTTTGCACAACAGAGAAGGGCGCATGATTGAGCCAAATCAAAAATAGACACAAGTTCCTTGCAAAACATGTTTATTTTAGAAAACCCAGTGTAAAGTGATTTGGGAACCAGTACGGGCGAATTTATGTAAATGTCGCAGTAAGATAGTTGAAGATGTGATATAGTTATATCCCTAGAGATATAGCTATATACCGTAATATACTACACCGTACCACCGTAATATACGACAATACTACTACTGTATTATAAATGACAGCGGTTCATAACTATATTGTGATTTCACTAGATTAGTATATTTTCTCTATTGTCTATTATCTGTATAGCCTATTATTAGTATAGTTATTTAATTATAAGTATAATTATCTTACATCCCTAGGGATACGAAATATATGTCGCAGTAAGTAGTTATTTATTTGACCTTGTTTGTACCTATATAGGTACAAACAAGGTCAAATAAATTATTTGACCTTGTATTTAGGTGGATACTAAATGCATTGCACTATGTCCAGCAATGCATTTAGTACCTACCTGATTCCAAGGGCCTCCTTCAAGGATTGTTTCAACGACAGGTCCCTGCATAGCTCAAGTCCAGGGGGATCCCGTACAGCAGTGGACACCTTTTGACGGATTGATTATGATCTAAATAATATACATAAATCTAACTCGATTTGTAAGCTTACGTTATATAAGGTAAAACAGATTTTAAAATCTTGGCTTCAGTCCTTAAGTTATGACGACACTGAAAAGTTAATTTTATCAGTTACATAAAAGACGAGTATAATTTGCAAAAACATTAAGATACTCACATACATACTTATGTAGACTCATGTGCGTTCGCTTACCATCGCACACACAGACCCTCACTCACTCACACACACACACACACTCACTTACACACACACACACGCAATCACACGCTCGCTTTG
Source organism: Mesoligia furuncula (assembly GCA_916614155.1). Taxonomy (NCBI): domain Eukaryota; kingdom Metazoa; phylum Arthropoda; class Insecta; order Lepidoptera; family Noctuidae; genus Mesoligia; species Mesoligia furuncula. The sequence goes on along the minus strand of OU744799.1, from coordinate 9,251,643 downwards.
TTTCTTTTTATTATTGTTTAATTTTACTGTCTCAATACCTACTATTGTTACTTACTATTTGTATTTTATTACGCTTGTCTATTGCTTTTGCGTGGATGTGACGCATTTTTTCCCCAACTTCTTATTTTTTGAGGTGAAAAATTCTTTAAGCGCGTTGGGCATTTTTTGAGATGGGAAAAAGCCGTTGAACTCGCGACACTGTTACCGTAACCGACACCGCGCTTCATTCGGATGTGTTCGGCTGGCCTCGGGATGTACTCGGTTTTAATGTATATCCGATATGTCAGTGAGTGATGGTAAAGTATTCTGTTAGTGTTTTGTTTATAAGACGATTAAAAAAAACCCCCGTAATTGTTCAAATTTTCACTTGTGTCAGCACTCCCGGAGTGCCACTTTTTTTTTGTGTTTTTTTTTTATAAACGATTTTTTCTTTCTGTAGCCGTTCAATCGCAGGTACACTTTTGTCTCTCCAGACAATATAAGCGTAACCGATTCTCGTTATTATATCACATTCTATTTCTTTTGGCATCCCTGAACGTTATCAGTAACCTAGATCTTTTACTATAAATTACCCTTATTAATTTTGTTTAACAACGCTGTATTTTATGTGATAAAGGACGACCTATAAAATGGCAACTTTGTTTAGTTTTATGAAACAAAAATTATGCATTATGCGCTGTTCAACTTTTTTTTTCAGGAGAATTTCTATTTTACACTAACAAGTATAAATTATTTACTAACAAAGTATGGAATGTACTTTTATTCTGAAATAAAATAAAATTCAATGACTGGCACCTTTAATGACAAAATATCATAATATAAAAAAAATCATCATCATCATCTGCCTAGCCTTTTCCCAACTATGTTGGGGTCGGCTTCCAGTCTGACCGGATGCAGCTGAATACCAGTATTTTATATGGAGCGACTGCCTATCTGACCTCCACAACCCAGTTTCTGGGTAATACGATACCCCTTGGTAAGACTGGTTGTCAGACTTTCAGGCTTCTGACTACCCGTAACGACTGTCAAAGATCGATGAATGACAGCCGGGACCAACGGCTTAACGTGCTTTCCGAGGCACGGAGGGGTCTCGGTATGTAAAGATGGTCACCCATCCACAGACCAACCGCGGCAAGCGTAGCTTAACCTGATCGATCGACCTATGCGGCTGTTATTATTTAGCCACGGGCCCCTCATATAAAAAAAAAATATAATAAAAAAAAAAAAATAATAATAAAAAATAATATAAAATAAAATAAAATAAGATCATTAGCTGCCCAACCGCATATTTATTTATTGGATGTCAGGCATTCCTATCAGTTGAAATTCAGAACGTTTCATTGAACAGGCTTTGTGGACTGTAGATTTGTAGACCATTTTTTTATTTTATTAAGTACCCGGTACTTGTTGACGTGACAGCGTAAGCCACGCTGTTCTCCCATATCGACATGAAACACTAACCCGAGGGCCACGGAATGCGACGCTGCAAGCGAATTCGCCTTGCGCTGCAAGCATCAGCGTCGAGCGTCAAAAACAAATGTATTGTCTAATATGGACAAGGCCACAAAGTAGCGCTGCAAGCAGCAGCGAAATTTGCTACGAGCGAATTTGCACGCGCGTTTTTTAAGAGCGTCGAAAACAATTGTATGAAAACGTTCCACAGTGTACATGAAACAGACGCTCCACGCGCTCCGATAGAAGCGGTCGCTCCGCGCGTCTGCGTCTAAAACAAATTGTTTTGTTTTTGTCGCGTTTATAGTAACTAATCCAATATGAATATTGAAGAATTTATCACTGCAATCCAAAATCGACCTGCGTTATGGATGAGTTCACATCCGCAACATAAGTTTAGGAATGTTGTAAAAAAATTGTGGGAAGAAATTATAATTCTTTTTAAGATTTATTAACATTATTATTATAGGTATTTTTGACAGCGATATTTTCACGTGTAATGTTGACGCGTGCTTACTCTGTACTCACAGAGCATGTTACTTTTTTCTATACTGAACTGATTCATTCTCCCACCGACGTACACGCTACAGGCGAATATTTGAATTTAGTGGCCGTACTTTTGACGCTTAGAAATAACGCTTGTAGCGGATTGACGCCTCAAGCGTGGCGTTATTTTCGTGGCCGAGGCATAAGTTACTCTTTTAAAAATGCTTTACAATGGCTAAAAAAAATAAAAAAATGTTTTAAATGGCTTTTACAGTGTTTTTAAATTACAGTATTTATTCAATTCTGGCCGTCTCTTCTCCATAGGATACGACACAATTAGAACCGTGCACCTAGCTTCTGACGTTTCTGTGCCCATGTAGGTTTATGTGAATTAAAATATTTTGATTTTGTTCGACAGTTTAGCCTGACAACAGATATACACGGATAGACTAACGTTATTCTACTGGGCCTATTTATTTATTAAAACTTTATGCACAAGTAAAAAAATACCGTGCAAAGGCAAATCCGCGACCCACACTTAACACGTAATTTAAAAAGAAATATAAAAAAAACACATACAATGTGTCAAACACTTTGTATGTGTGTTTTTTTTTTTATATTTCTTGTTTAATTAAAGTATAATATGTTATGTTGTGTGCCTTTTAGTCTGTGCTAAATATATGTTTTTTTTTCTTTCTTTTTTTTTTAGCGACTCCCGGCCCTGCTCCGCACGGGTGCAATTATATTTCTGTGCTATATAAAAGTTAAATATTAATAAGAAATTACATAAGAAAACATAATTATATGACTTAAACCTTCCGGAATAAATATTCTAAATGATTGTGAAAACCGCATCAAAATCCATTGTGTAATTTAGAAAATCTAAAGGGTCACACAGACAGACACGAAAAGGGACTGTTAATTTTACATATAGAAGGATAAACCAGATCATTACAAACAAATTAAAACTATCAAGTGTCACACAAACTTATGATCATAAAACTTTCTGTAGAAGGGTTCTTCAACAAGTTTTAATTAAATTCCTAGAATCGATGGATCCACAGAGTATTACAACATTGTTAGATGAAATTCAATCGAAAACTGTCATTCTATACATACGTTGAAATGTAACGTAAACAAGCATAAGACATTACCATTCTAATTGGAACCTTACCTACCTGTTTTTACTGCTAAAATTCGAGTGCTTTTAGTAAGCACGGTCATAAAATTTTACGAGGTGCATTCGAGTAAGAGTGATGAGCAAAGTTTAGCTCTCTGCCGCATATTTTATGGTCTTGTAAGAGAAATAAATCGTGTTATGTCCATATTGATTTAAGAATTAGAAGGGAAATAAAATATGATGTTTGTACTAACTGTATGCGACATGCAGTTTTGCTTGCAAGTTTTATTTTGACCGGAATAATAGGCATCAAAGAAGTTTTGGAGATTCTGTCAAAGGTCCAGTTACAGTCAGCTAGTTTTTCCAAGGAAGCATGTCATCATCTGCCTAGCCTTTTCCCAACTGTGTTGGGGCCGGCTTCCACTCTAACCGGATGCAGCTGAATAGTGAGTATTTTACATGGAGTGACTGGCTATCTGACCTCCACAACCCAAAGACTGGGTAATACGATACACCTTGGTAAGACATGTTGTCAGACTTTCGGGCTTCTGACTACCCGTAACGACTCAAACATCCACGAATGACAGCCAGCAGGACGTGCTTTCCGAGGCACGGAGGGGTCACGGTATGTAAAGATGGTCACCCATCCACAGACCAACCGTAGCAAGTGTAGCTTAACCTGATCGATCGACCTGTGCGGCTGTTATTATTTAGCTAAGGGCCCCTCGTGTTGTTCACATGCTTCTTTCCAAGGAAGCATGTGAACAACGTTATAGCAAAACGTTATTTTCCCTTTCATTTTATCAAAAACTAGCTTTTGTCCGCGTCTTCGCCCGCGTGGATCTGGGAAAATATCCCACGGGAATCTACTACCGGGATTAAAAAGGTACCCAATGTGTAATCCAGGTTATAAGCTACGAGTATGTGTGTGCCAAAGAAGAAGGGTCAAAATTTACCCAAATTTTGTATGGACCGTGATCCTTCTTCTTTCATCCAAATCCGTTCGGCTATTTTTGCGCTATACAATTCGGATACACCCAGACGAACAGACAAGCGAATAAACATTCTAAAGACTATATTTTCAGCATCAGACTCGTTCCCACACCTCGTAGCAATTACTTTATTTCGAAAATATTCAACGTTAAGTTTCGTCTTCGGTTACTAATTTATTAAATCTATCTTCTTCTAATATAAAACAGAGTTGGGTTAGTTACACCATTTATAACTCAAGAAAGGCTAGACCGATTTTTATGATGTTTGATTTGTTGGATTTGTCTCCGCTCTGAATAGCAGAATAACTATTAAAATATGAGGAAAATTCACGAAAAAAATAATAATGAAGATAATTCATTTTCTCGTACACTAAGGCGGGACGAAGTTCGCCGCTAGCCATACTAATATTATAAATTCGAAAGTAATTCTGTCTGTCTATATGTTACCTTTTCACGCCTAAACCACTGAACGGATTTCGATAAAATTTGGCAGAGAGAGAGATTGCAACCCGGGAAAGGACATAGGATAGTTTTTATCGACATACCTCGCGGGCGAAGCCGCGGGCGGAAGCTAGTTATGTATACATTAAGAATATAAAGACATGACTGTTAGCCACGATTTCAGGTTTGAAGCTTCAATGTATCGAGTGCTGCAATTTGCAATATTTGAAGAGATGCGCGCTGGTGAAGTTCCCGATTTTCGTCGTTATGGTTGGGAAGTTAAAGGACATGTTTCTCAAGCATGCTAGTATTTGGAAAGTCCTTCAGTAAGAAGCAAGTACCAAGGTAAACCTAGTTAACCCCACATTCTAAGTTATATTGAAGATAGCTGGACTTTATATTGCCGGACATGGCCAGCGATACTGAGCATTCGTTGTAATCTTTATTTGGGACTGGTTATCTCTTAACTTCCACGAGTTATTTTATTTTTGGATTTTTTTTTGTTTCTATTTGGTGTGCTCTGAAAAGCGTCCAGAGCACATAAAATAATAACGTGTACCTACATCTTTTTTATATTGTCCTCACATAAATTCAACATTAATGATGTAACTAATATCTTTATAACAATATAATATACAAAAGTGTCCAGTGAGTTTCTTGCCCGTCTTCTCCTTATGTACTTATTATACGCTTTGTAATAGGCAATTAGCTTCATGTTTCTGAAATTCTGATTGACTGGCTCCTTGACTATTCAAAAGTGTCTGTTAATACTTATATAGAAAACATAACATATTATATAGCCTATAATGTTCCCACTGCTGGGAAACAACATGGTCCTTCTCTCTGTGACCCTCTCACAGTGGGCCGTAATCCACCACGCGAGCCCAGTGCGGATTGGTAGATGTCACATGTCTTAAAATTTTCGGTTCTAGGACATGCCGGTTTCCTCACGATGTTTTCCTTACACGTTTTGAAAGCAGTGGTGATGAAATAATTTACACAAAATAAAGCGCCTGTCTGGGTTTGAACAAGGGTTGTTGCTGATGCATCAGCATCCGCTGATTTTTTGCACATCAGCGGATGCTGATGATGATGCTGATTTTAATTATTTTCTTAAAAAAGCAGTAACCATTATGAATGTATATCTAAAAGTTGCACGGTCTTCCTTGGTATTGATCTTGGTATTGGTGTCTGTGTGGTGCCGGACTTGTCTGTGTGGTGACTTAAAGAATAGCACTACCCCATACTTCCCGTGGGTGTCGTAAAAGGCGACTAAGGGGCGACCCGGAGAATGGGCAGCAGCGTTCTCTATGCATTCCACCACCATACCATACTGCGATCGCCAACCCGCCTGCCAAGCGTGGCGATTATGGCAAGCCCCCCCCTTTTGGGGGAGGCCTATGTCCAGCAGTGGACGTCTTTCGGCTGAAATGATGATGATGATGATGATTCATTCGCAACCAACTGGTTGCGAACAAAGAATAGCAATTATGCTCTGCGGTCACGACTCGAACTTCAGCATTAATAATAATCAGCATCGATCAATGTGGATGCTCACGCTGATGTTGAAAATGATGCTGAAGTTCCTCTGATGCTGATGCTGATGTTCGCGACCACCTTGGTTCGAATCTACGACACCACTTGGCCACCACTGCTCTGTAAATACTTAAATTGAAGTAAATGCTTTGAGTTTGAATCAATTCTTTTTCCTTTTCCAAATAAAAAGTGGTCAAGTTTTTGCCTACAGCATTATCACCATCAGATGCATGACATAAATATTATAGATCTCTCCAATCACACGCTAGTTTACTCAATCCTCGGCTACTCTAATCCAGTTGCTACCAGACACCCCGTGAAGATGGTCTGGTGGTCTTTTCTTTGCTACAGGTACCTGGGATATCATCTGTTTTTATACCTGTAGGTCTTAGACCATTAAACGGTCTAAGCGCGACTGTATTTCTTAAAATACATACATACTTACATCAAATGAGTTGGCACCAGCCCTCTAGGCACGACACCCTTCAGGTCGAAGGATCCTCCCTTTTCTATGGAGGATGAGTGAACGAATAACTCTTATGTTCCTCATACCTCTTTAGATATTCAATAGTCGTTACAGGTCGTCAGAATCCCGAACGTCTGATAACCAGTCTTACCAAAGGCTGGTTATCAGACTTTCGGAGTTTCTTACCAAGGGGTATCGTATTACCTAGTAACTGGGTTGTGGTGGTCAGACAGGCAGTCGCTCCATGTAAAACACTGGTATTCAGCTACTTCCGGATAGACTGGAAGCCGACCCCAATATAGTTAGGAAAAAGCTATGCAGACGATGACTTACGTAAAATGAGTCTAAAATAATGAAATATGAAAGCTGCGAAATCATAACAATCCTTTTCGTTTAAAACATTTTCGTGAATTTTCGTCGTCGCGAACATCAATTTAGTCGTTCGTACCGAATTATGCTTAAAACGATTTCGCGGGCCTTTTGCATTTTCGTAGGCTTTTTAATAGAGTGGTACGACGGAGAGAATATTGTGGAAGTATTTTTATATCCATCTGTTTCGTGGAAATTGTTTTCAGTTAATTATTTAAATTGCTAGATTTGCCCTCACCATGTACTTAGTCACGACAAAAACACACATTTGTATGAACACTACAAAGAAAAAGTGAAGTGATTACTGGGAAGAGTGAGCTCACATATGATTAAATAGCGTTTCCATGACAATCATGTGAGTCAAAGGTCTCAAAATGAAACAAAAACGCGAATACCTTTTGTCGCGGTAGGGCGAATCTAACGATTTAAATCTTTCTTTCAAGTAGATACCTAATAGCTATCTTACTATTACGGTAATATTAAAGTTTCTACGGAGACAGCTGTGAAAAAAAAGACAAGTATATTTTAAATGTTGTACTGACTATACTATTTTGCCTACGTCTGTGGCAGGGGCGGCCAAAAAACGTGTGAATTAGTCGACACTTGACGCAGTACATACTTTTTGGAAATATCAAACTAAACAGACATTTTCCTGCTTGCAAGTTTTATAATTGCGACTGTGTCAAAGTCTTGGCTTTTAGTACCTATAGCCATATATGGCCGTAGAGTAAAAACCTCGTGCTAAAGTGTAAAAGAAGTAACTTTTCAGGAGGAAGAAAGAACGGCGTGCTGTAAAATTTTTGTGCGGTGTCTTGTCTTTATGTTTTTATATCCGACTTCAAAAAAGGAGATTCTGTATTCTTATTATTTAATATGGAAATTTAACCCGCTTTTAGATCCAGAACTATTCGATACTATAAGATTGATCGAATTGCATAAAATGCTACTTATGAGGTATTGCATTCCCGAGGTTTTCACTATAAGGCGACGATATGTAGATGTTATTTGTTAACAATGTTCATAGCATTCTTAGAGCTGCAATAATATTTCTTTTTCCTTGCCTGTTTTGCCCACTCCGGGGCAAAGGCTTCCTTCCACGCCTTCCATATTTTGTGAGCCTCCGCGTCCTTCTTCCAGTTTGGACGCAACCTATCCAGCTCGTCCCACTCGTCATTTCAATTCACTCTGTATGATTGTTTCTGCTGCATATATTTTGCATAGCTATTAAATTGTAAATCCGTAACTGGCTGTAAGACTAGCTTAAATATTTTAAGATAAAATTACAAAGAACTGTGGATTTTGTGAATAATAAATAAATAAATCTCCTACGTGCCCTGGCGACTCCATCTTACTGTGTCACGGCACCAGTTTTGTGTTATTTCTGCCCACAATTTGCCCGGTAATTACTAGTGACACTAGCCGTTTAACGTTTCCGGGATTTTCGTTTAATGCCAAAAGCATAATCAGGCTCTTACATTTAGCATGGTCTCTACCCGTTCTGATAATACTGAATACTGTTAGTGTGTTCCAACCTTTATGCTGCTGGTGACATCTAATTTCCAATTTCGAAACCATGCGGTCTAAAGCGCAGGCTCGACAACGCTAATTTTAGGAGTTATTCCGGTCTGATCCCCTCACCCCCCCTCCTCGATCCCCTGTTAGTTCTTCTTCTGTTTTTTTTTAGGTGTAAAGTCTAAAATTGCGATGTTGAGCTCACTAGTCTATGTTATGTAGAAGGCTTGATATTACCTGACCTAACAATACATCGCCAGGAATGTAGGTACATGATGGCCAGAGCAAACTGTGCGTCTTGTCGCGGCAACTATTCGCTGCAACAAGACGCAGAATTGCATTTTGTATCTGCGACTAGACGCAGTGCTATCGTATGCATCTGCGGCTAGTCGTTACGACAGATGTCGTGTAGGATGTGATAATTTTCTTTGAGTGTTTGAGACAGACGGTCGTATTGACCTGTCGTCGGCTGCGCCCATAACTTGTAGGTTATAACAGGGAAGTACCTGTCACACTTACCTTCTTCTTCTCTCTCTTTCCAGCCTGCATTATGTCGTAGCGTCGCCTTCCAATAAAACCCACACACGTGTATAATATTCCACGTGCAATTCTTATGAAATATTAAACATGTGTTATGTTCCGCCATTTTAAGTATTGCGATAACAACCTTCATAACTGTTTGTGGTATACATGGTGGTATGGACATTGACCCGCAGCCTGTTACCGTGGATTCAGTACATGATTCTGAACTAGTCTGCGTTAAAAAAAATTAACCGATTATTAAAAAAAAACCGGTCAAGTGCGAGTCGGACTCGCGCACCGAGGGCTCCTTTCAAATTTATAAGTATGTAAATAGTTTCATGGTCTGTGTGGTGCCGGACTTAAAGAATACCACCACCCCTTACTTCCCGTGGGTGTCGTAAAAGGCGACTAAGGATCGTACCGGAGAATGGGCAGCAGCGTTCTCTATGTATTCCACCATCATACCATACTGCGATCGCCAAGCCGCCTGCCAAGCGTGGCGATTATGGCAAACCCTCCCAAAATTGGGGGAGGCCTATGTCCAGCAGTGGACGTCTATCGGCTGAAACGACAAATAGTTTCATAAATATTTTTTTGTAATGTACGGTTGTAATGTACGGTTTTCGGAATTTTTCCTTTACTTGTGCTACATGACATTGCTTCTTTACAAATTTAATGATTCTAGGTCAACGGGAAATACCCTATAGGTTTTGATTTGGGAACATATACGCCAGTATCTTTTGACTGCGTTGACTTAGAAGTTTATTTTTTTCACTGCTTCAAGGGATTGCAGCCTTCCTTTGATTTGATAGTAATTTCAACTTGATAACTACACGCGTTCCTGGGAAAAAGGGTCTTGACTTAACTGTTCCATACATTTTTACCGCGTAGATATTGCACTTTTTTATAAAACAGCAGATTTTTTTTTTGACAACTGTTGATAATGTCTAGGCTACTCAAGAATCATGTGCTGACATAGCGGTTTCAGTTTATAGGTCGATGTACAGACGCCAGCACATCAAGCTACTACAATCTGTCAAAATTCTTTAGTCGATTTTCAACTTTATCGCTAAAGCATAAGGTTCAAAGTTGATTGGGAAAATTTGACAGTTTCGGGTAGCTTGATGCACTGGCGTCTGTACTTGCCACCCTGTATGAGACTCACCCATTTTCAGCACGTTAATAAGTATGAAAAGTGAGTGAAAACAACGAATTATTAAAATATTTAAAACGCACAATAGCCATTATTTATTTATAGTATTTGAGCACATACATATGTACATATATACATACCTAGGCATACACATAAACCTTAGTGCCAGGTCAATAACTTCTTAAAATTACTATTTAATATAACGCAAATTAATTATTTGTAACTTCTAAAGATAACCAGAAAGTAATAATGTATGTATTCGTACAACTTCTAATTATTTTCTTTTACAATCCGTTTGTCAGACAGATTTAAAATTTGAACTAATTGCTTGGGGGAATTAAGTAAATTAGAATCATATTTCGTGTATTCCATTTAATGAAATACATAAATTCGGGTTGGCACAACTACAAAGTATTAACAGTGAAAATATAGAGAAGAATAATTTTATCAGTCATAGAAACATCAGGATCTTTGGTTCTATACGTTCGTTAGAACATAGGCGATTATAAATTGTTACTAACTAATTAGAATACAACAAATTATCTTAGGACGTTAGGAAGAAGGTATATTAACAGAAGAATAATTTTCACTGTAGTTGATGTGCTCCCCGAATTGTTGCTGCCATCTGTGGAAGAAAAAACAAAGTTATTTATTGCTCAATTTTTTACAACTAAGGAGATCACGTCCAAAGAGAATCGGATTAGCTGTTACGTTCACATAAATAAGTAATACGCAGGCGTTATCCTGGGTACGTTACAAGAATAAAATCTACGCAATTGCTACGACGTAGCAGTTAGCTACGGCGTAGCCACGTAGCGCACTCGTAGCACTTTTAACCATCATATATGAAAAAAAGTTGTTTGCTGAATCTTAAAGTAAAAAAAAGAAACAAATAATTTATTTAGCAAGTCGGCGAAAATTATGAGAGTCAGCTTGATTTGAGATGACGCTCCAAGGACCAACATTTTGTCAGCACTTAGACTAACTGGGAAATTTAGCTTAAAAAGTCGTTACTGTAAAGGCTGAAGTGATCTCAACGGAGTCTGTTTTAACTAGTAGGGCAGCCGGAGAAAAATTACTGCTTGGTCTGGTTTGTGGCCTGATTTTGCAGCTAGTCAACGAATTGGTGTTCAAAGGTAGCTACCACCTGTCCATGAATGTAGTCTCACAATCATCGATAAAGGTTACCTATCTCACGAAAACAATATATTATTATATGGTTCTATACTTTTCTCTTCCGTGCGTTATAATATACTAGGAGCGCCCCGCGGTTTCACCCGCGTAAGTTTCGATCCCGTGGGAATATCGGGATAAAAAGTATCCTATATGTTAATCCAGAAAATGGTCTATCTTTGTGCCAAATTTAATCCAAATCTGTTTAACGGTTTACGCGTGATTGAGTAACAAACATCCAAATATTTTCACAAACCTTCACATTTATGATATTATATATTATAGTAGGAAGAAGGAAGGTAAGGGGGGGGCTTGTGGCTAAATAATAACAGCCGCACAGGGCGATCGATCAGGTTAACCGCTTGCCGCGGTTGGTTCGTGGATAGGTGACCATCTTCACATACAAAGACCCTCCGTGTCTGGAAAAGCACGTTAAGCCGTTGGTCCCAGCTGTCATTCTCATCTTTCTTTGACAGACGTTACGGGTCATCAGAAGCCCGAAACTCACAACCAGTCTTACCAAGGAGTATTGTATTACCCAGTAAATGGGTTGTGGAGATCAGACAGGCAGTCGCTCCATGTAAAATACTGGTATTCAGCTGCATCTGGTTAGACTGAAGCCGACCCTAACATAGTTGGGAAAAGTAGTTGGGCAGATGATGATGATCATAGTAACAAGTAGAATTATATTTCTATGGGTCGTAGTCGACGTTCGCTGACAGTTCGCAGACGGCACCCAAAAAGCAGCCAAGTTCTAATGGGACAGCAGCATATCAGATACATTGTGGACCACCACATCATGAGTCCCTGAAAACGTCCACCGGTATCGCGGAAGACCCAGATTTAGATGGCGGGACGAACTTGACACCTGTATGAGGGATTGGTCCATATTGGCTCAGGATCGAGTTGAGTGGAAAAAGGAAAGGGAGCTATTTGCCCTGAAGTGGGACAATACAGGCTAGTTATATTATATACTAGCTGTGCCCGCGACTTTGTTCGCGTGGATGTCGGAATACTATAATGTGTCGCTTAGAAAAGGTGTAATTATCACAATTTTACAACATATCACGAAATATAACACACATAAGTATTGAATTTTGAATTAAAATTCGGATATTTCTGTAAATATATCCCTATAATATATTAACTTTTTTGTTCTAAACATTATATTAATTTGTAATTTTTGAAGCCCATTGGTTTCATAAAAATATCTGTTCATTTGACACTATAAATTATTGAATTTAATCTGTATTATTAGACAAAACAACACTATAAAATAGGTATCAATTATTAGAGAACCATTTTATTTTGCATCTGTTTTAGAATACTAAGTTGTAAAATCATACCCCCATTTTATCTAAAGAGTAAGTAGTAGAAGGTGATGTTTTTGTTAGTTTTATGTCTTGTTCTCTTCTCTGCGGTACATTTCGAAATTCATAACTTGGTATTGTAGATATCTTACTTACCAATATTATACCTTTATTATAGCGTCGAGATATCTTGGAGATAAAAGGAAGAATACATCAATGTGTTACTCTTAAATCGTACTAAAGTTTATCTGAAAAATACTTTGAAGTCTACCTTAACTTATTCTGTAACCCAGTGTCCACATTTGCTTAACTCTCTCTTGGTGGATAGCCTTAAGATATCTTGAGGGTCGATATGGTTTTAACCCATACAATGGCCAAGAATTTAGTTAGCGTCTCGAAGACATAATCTACAATACCTTTTTATGACATGGCAGTGCTACTTGGATATGCACCTGCCGTACCGACTCAATAAATCAACAACCCGTCTGGTGGAGTGTGTTGAACGTTATCATTGTGAAGTAGGTTAAAAAATTAGAGAAAAAAGGCAAAAAACTATGAATGTATCATGATCTTAAATCCTTATGTTAAATCCTTATGGCATTGTTGAACAATAATTATTTGGGTGTAGGCTGGATTTAATTTCGAGTCTAGCTCATAGCGCTCTAATTGTGTACGAGGTGCTCATAAATTATCATTTACACAAAATTTTATTATAAACAAACATTTGCAACTATTGTGTGATTAAATGATAATATATTATTATTACTGCAACGTAATCCAATAAAACCTCTATTAATTGATAATAAACACCACTTGCGTGCATAATTTAACGAAATAATTAATTAAAACGAACTTTTCATGTTAAACAAACTCGTAAAAATAAGTGTAGGTATCTCAAAAGATTATTTCTAAAGCGTAAACAAAACTTTATCAAAATTCATGTTTTAAGTTCAAAACAAGTTGAAAAACAAAGACCTTTATCAACTAAAGATGTGTTTCTGAAGAAAAACAAAACGCTTGTGGACCAATCAGATTATAGAGAAGTTGTAAGATACAACCCAGTAAAGTAGACTTTAGAAATTCTGAAGTACGTTTAATTAATTTAAGATCGAGTTGGGTAACTTGGTTCAGTTTATAAATAAACTTTGTGAACTTTTAGTAACTACATCGACATTTTAACACATTGAAGGACACTGACCGAGACACAATAGAAGTTTTATTGTTATAATAATAACAATAAAACTTCTATTGTGTTAAGAATAGAATTTGGACATTAATGGACATAATTGGTTCCCTGGTTAATTGGGGACCCAATAATGTCAAGATTATATTTTTATAAATGTTTCAACTTTCTAACCTTTTCCTTTATCAGGAAATTAACAATCGTTATTGTGAATAGAGCAGTGGTGGCCAAGTGGTAACGGCCGCGACTTACGAGTTGTAGGTCGTAGGTTCGAACCCAGACAGGCGCTTTACTTTGTGTAAATTATTTCATCACCACTGCTCTCAAAACGGTGAAGGAAAACATCGTGAGGAAACCGGCATGTCCTAGAACCAAAAAATTCGAAGACATGTGACATCTGCCAATCCGCACTGGGCCCGCGTGGTGGATTACGGCCCACTCCCTCTCACCGAGAGGAGGCCTGTGTCCCAGCAGTGGGAACATTATAGGCTGTATATGGTATTGTGAATGTCTGAATTTTTATAATTTGTAATTTTTTTTAAAGGAGCTTATAGAAATGTATGTTTATTTCATTAATGTTTCGGGAAAGAAAATTACTTGTAAGCGTAAATTATGATTAACTAGCGCTTCGCCCACGTCTAACGAGACGAATCCTATATGCTGTAATCCAGGTCACGGTCTATCTGAATGCCAAATTTCATCCAAACCCATGCAGCGGTTTTCGTTTGATTGAGTATCAAAGATACAAACTTTCACATTTATAATAGTTTGTAGTATCTCTATTTATAGTGTCTATTACTGCCGTTGAAAACAATTTGTTGCAAACAATATGCAATTTCGAATCTAATAAAAAAAAAACAATTGAATCGTCTTATTCGAGAATCGATTCAGCCCACAATAACAATCGAATAACTATTACAATTGTCGAATAAAATTGCAAGCTCCAATTCAATCTATCGCCTCTGTAGTGTGATATAAAAATCAACGACGCAGCTGTTTGATTTGATAAACAAAGACGTATTCTTGATTGTTTTTTTTTAGCTTGAGTAATTTGTAACACAAGGACACAGGAGACACAGGAGATTACAGGAGATTAGTTTGAGACACATTTTTTATCAATAACGTAATCACATGTTATAAAGCCTTAGGTTATACGATCACGATAAGGAAAACTATGAAATAATTACTAACAATCTCCTTCCCCCTTCCAATGCCGCACTTTCTATACGATCCAACTATTTCTTCACTACAGTGTAAGGTTATCATAACAGCCCCATAACACTACATCACACAAAGTTACCCAGATTTAAGGCTAATTTCCCTAAGGGGTGGTAGAAAATTTACAAAGAACACTTTTGACTTAAAAGCTTTTGCTAACCCTTGTAGAACTAAAAGTAGCGTGTATCTAATAGGTTCAGTGAGTGATTCAAGCTTGTATGTGAACAGATATGACCTAGGTAATGAGACTTGTGAGGACGTTTTAAATATTCATGTGTTATTTTAGCCTATTTGACCGTTATACGTCATAGAAATCGGGGTTATTTCAAATAAGGTCATGTTGTTTGTGATTGTTTAAATTATTTAAGACACGAATGTGACGCGTACGTGTTTATTCTTCGAGTTACAGAATAAACAGGGTTACAGTAAGAATAAACTGAAACTTGTTGATAAGGAACTAGTTCCACTTACCTAGACGATGTTTTAACCCGGATGGGGATTATGATAGACGAACTTTATTAATTGATTAAGGAGCAGACTCTGAGCCTTGCTAATGAACAAATTGTCGTTCTTAAAAGACGGGGAAATTAATTAATCTCTATGATGATTATTTACGAAAAACATCTAGAATTAAAAGAAGAAAAGTAAAGGTCGGACCTATTCATTAAAAATGTTGTTATATTTTACAAACACTAATTGAGTTTTAAATTTTCTTAAGCTACGAACGAGCTAGCTGTAGAAGAGGATGGCCGCTACATAGTGTCTCGAATTTACTGACAAATGACGTCACTGAAACGTTAGTAATGAAAGTAAGTTGGTGTGTTTTCCTAGACAGCGTTTTTGACACCGTAAGTCAAACCCAAAAATATAAATCGCTACATTTGCCCTCACCGTACTTAGTCACACGAAAAATTGCCCGTATTGAGAAGATTGAGCTCACACAATATAAAATCCCATTTCCATGACAATAAAGTCAAGTCATTGCGTCATTGTGTGTTAGAGGTGACAAAACAAAACAGAACTGCGACTATCTTTTGACGCAATAGGACAAATCTGACGATTTAAATCCTCACCTCTGCCGCGCTGCTGTCACTTTCATGACAGCCACCGATACGCCCGATAGTGACGGTAACTTGGAAACCGTACCTTTTGATATACTCCACAATCAATCTGTATAAATAAATATCAATGTTTGTATGTTTGTCCTCTATGCGTTCCGAAACCATTGGTCAGATTGTGATGAAACTTTGGTAGGGTGTTCTGGGGACGCCCGTGAGGGTTCCTATGTTCCTAATTACTAAAACATGGGAAAAAATAACAAAAACAAGTGGATTTCCAGGAGTGAAAACAAAACACAAACAGAATACTTTGCCATCACTCACTGACATATCGGATACACATTAAAACCAAGTACATCCCGAGGACAGCCGATCACATCCGAAGCGGTGTCGGTTACGGTAACAGTGGCGCGAGTTCAATAGTTTTTTCGCATCTCAAAAACTGGCCAGCGCACCTATAGAAGTTTTCACTTCAAAAAAATCCAAGGCGGTATGGAGTTCGCCGGGTCTGCTAGTACTTCATAAAAAAAGCAAAGTAAACTAAAAACAGTCTCGACATGTTCCCTCGTTATATTTATACGTGTAATTATTTGTAGATTTGTTACAGCTCACTCTTGTTATTTATTTGAACAACCTCTAACCCTCTTAATTTGTTTTTTCAAACATCCGCAGTGTTGCACTCCAGGATTACGAGTACAAACTTGTTTTCTTTTGTGTCGCTGTGTGGAGCCACATGTTTTTGCGGCACTTATCTCAGTTTCAATTCTAAGCTTAGCGGTGTTTCCTTTATTTTTCGGTATTTGTTATATATGAAGAGGAAATGTTGTTTTTTGTGAGTTGTAAAGAGATGTTTGAAAACTGTAATGAAAGGTTTATGTTAGTTTTTGAGATATTTTTGTATGTTGTTTTGAAATAGTGTATTTGCCGACTACCAACTATTATTTATTGTATGTATAGATAGCTAACTATTTAGACTAGGTATTAAAATTAATGACCAAGTAACTAACTATACAAATAAATACAAAACAAAATGACACGTAAGGTCATAGCACACGTATCAAATCGGAAAGGGATCGGCACCGTATCGCCTTTCGCCTCGCCGTCAACCTAACGTAACCAAAGCGGATCAGAAGCTCCGATACGTCGACTCGCCTACGGCTAGGCGACGACGCCGCGCTTACGGCTCGCCAACCGCTGGTTGATGGTGCAGCAGGCAGGCCGGGGGGGTGAGAGGGGCAAGGGTGAGATGTAAGCGCGGGGACGACGAGCTGTAACGCACCGCAACGCGGTTCGTGAGCTTGTCCCGAGGCGAGGCGATTTCGATTAGTGTGCGTTGCAGTAGGGAGTTTTATACAAAGAATCTTGAACGGCTCGAGTTGATACGGTGCCGATCCCTTTCCGGTTTGATACGTGTGACCTTTAGGCGTCGAAGTACCTGTTGATATCGCTGTCATCCGTGTATTTACTATTTGTGTAGTTTAATATTTGAGAACTAACCACTCAACTAAAATACTGTTTGGAAATCGACGCTTACTACCGCGAAACGCGATATTTTTCCCCACATTTTACTCACGCGAACTGTGGCGGTAGTTGCGCGTTTATCTAAAAAAAAACCAATTAAATTCCAGCACTATTTTAAAACTAGTTTACAATACAGGAAAAGTTTTTAACCAGTGCGCAAATTTTGACATAATAAACTTGAATGTATTTTAATAAACACGTATTTTTTGTTTTGATATGTTTCAATAGTAAAAAATTAAGTTAACGCTTACGAGACTTGTTTACTCAGAAATTTATTTTATGGACGTCGCTTGCCAGTCCGTCGACCGGTCGCCCGATTCACGCCGCGCGTCGGCCGGTCGCCTGACGCGCCAGCTGCTATCAGAAGTACTCACGCGCGGTCGCTCTATGCGACGGCGGATTATTGACCCCAGATTAGCGCTACAATTTTTTAAGTGTAGACTGTGTAAAGTTATTTTTAAACGTAATTTTTCGTAAATTCCAATTTATCCTTCATACCTTCATGGGCTTAGGACCATCAAAATGCAGAAAATAAATCATAATAAGTAAGAAAGTAATACGTTTTAGTCCATTAAAAATAAAACATTTAGGTATGATAGGTACTTACATGATACAATTTAGATTGAAACAATTGCATTTTGGCGTATTTAAAAAATTGGAATCAACTATCTTACAACAATGTCTAATCAAAGAGAACCTAACACACTAAGATTGTTTATAATTTCTTCTTACCTCTACATTTTATTAATCACAATATTTTAGGTATTGTTCGAAGTGACCTCCTCCTTTTTCAAGGCATAAACGTGCACGTTTAAATAAGTAAGCATTTAGTTTGTTTAGGACACTAACACCACTTTGTACTTCATTGAAAGCGTTAATTATTTTTTCTTTCAAGTCATCTAGGCTCTGAGCCTCTTCTACAACATTTCACTTGTTTCATACATCTTGGTTTGCTGCTAAAATTGTCCTCTCATTAGGGACCGTGGGATTGAGGACCCTTGGGCTCGCATACGAGGTACGCTCTCCCTTTCGTATCTTCTTCGTGCTGCTCGTAAATTTTCATTGCTTAACAAATACACTCGCACCATTTCATAATACTCGCGGTGAGTAAAATGAGACATTGTCACTACGCTACTCTAGTACGCGGCACAACGCGCAGGGACGGCGAGCGAAGGGCGCGACGAACATCCGACCTCCGCTTCCGCAAGTGACGTACTGCATGTGCACGCGTTTTGTTTATCAAACGCCGCGCCGGCGCCGCATGCCCCCCGCACGGCCCGCACCCCCGTCTCGTGCGCTAGCGTGGTCCAGCGGCCGGCGGCCTTCGCGTTTTCATTCATGCTCATTCATAGTATTACTATTAAATTATATCCATGTCTTGCTTATTTCAAATTGGGACAAAGTGGAAAAATGAAAAAAAAAAGTCATAAACTAAAAATGGAAATGTGTTCTATTGCTTACACTGAGCCACCAAAAAAAATTTACACAGTGGTTAAAAATTTATCCTGTATAATAAATGCTTGTGGTCGAACCCATTATTATAAGGTAGATACCAATTCGTTTACAAAACATGAAGCTTTCATAAACATTGAATTTGTATCTTTGTTTATTTTGTAACTTGTAATTAATTTAACTAACGGTATCACTTACCTCCTTTAATCATTTAGTTCTCTGCAGTATTAGGAATTGTGGGTTCATCACTTACAGAAGTACAACGCACTATTATAGTCCGCGCGGAACTAGCTGGCTGCGCCTTAGGCATGTGAGCGGTGGGGACGGGGGTGAGGGCGGTGGAGTTGCCTAGTGTTCGCAACCCACGTACCACAAAATACAGATAAAGTTCATTTCAAATAAACTTGCGATAAAGTTTGTTCACCTCCTTCTACTAATGTATCCCAATATTTCCAAACCATACGAAAAAAATGTGTGGGCAGTGTCGGTAACACGATCAAAACATTGACTTACTCCGTGTTTGGTATTATGAAACTCAACCGATGCAATGTTAGCGACAGTTTTGTATGACGAACGATATCTATCGTAAGTTATTTGGACTTTTTGGTACAGGGTGGTTGAATGACATTTATCGCAAGTTTATTTGAAATACACTTTAGTACAGAAGTCAATCACATGTATGTACTTCACTTTTCATACCTACGCTCGGCGGACGCGGTAGGGTCGTCAACTTTGACTTATGCACAAAAAACTATCGTGCTAGTGGCACTCGTATCTAGTTGTTTGATTTATTGTTGAGATTATTCTTCAATATTAAAACAAAACAATAAACATAGCATTACAATACAAAAAGTTTACAGAACAAAAACATATAAAATTTTACATTTGTCAGTTTGTCAAATCCCTAATAACTTCAAAACGGATTACCCTATTTACACAATTTATTTTGCCCTATCCGTGTTAGACCTAAACCTATCAAATGACACTAAAAACAACAAAATATCTAAACAAAAAATCATGTTTTCAACTTACGTAATAGTTGGTGGCATGAATTTACTTTACAAAAAAGTTACTTTGTTTATCGAGCTTAGATAGGCATTTTTTTGTTGCTCCATTTTTGCACTTCACAGACGCGTGTCTCAAGCGGATGGCACTCGCGTTCGCACTAGTCCCAACCCGTCTGAACTAACGTGTCCGTGAACGGTGTCTAAGTGTGCGTTGCTCGAGCGCACTTTGTACCTATGTAGATTGTCTTCTGTACTGTCTGTATTTTGTGCACGTACTGAGTAATGATAAAGCGCCCCCGCCCCTCCGTTCACATACCTAAGGCGCAGCCAGCTAGTTCCGCGCGGACTACAATAGTGTTGTGTAGGTACTTCTGTAAGTGATGAACCCACAGTTCCTAATACTGTATATAATTTTTGTTTGTTTAGGTATGTTCTAGTGAATAAGGCCAACTGTACATACACGCCTTTAGTCGCCGTGTATAGGCACGGTCGTCAGTGTGGTATGGATCATTATGGAAGCTTGTTGTTAGACTCATTTTTGAAGTGAAACGTTCTTTAGGAGCGTCCAACATTTTTTGAGATGGGAAAAAACCATTGAACTCGCGCCACTGGTACCGTAAGCGACACCGCGCGTGTTTTTTTAAAAGACGATTAGCTTCGGATGTGTTCGACTGTCCTCGGGATATACTCGGTTTAATGTAGGTATATCCGATATGTCATTGAGTGATGGCAAAGTATTCTGTTTGTGTTTTGTTTTCCCTTTTGTCGGCACTCCCGGAATGCCACTGTTTTTTTTTTACGGCCCAGTTTATACACCGTACCGTAAAGAAACCATGCCGTGTACAAACAGCCTAAGTCGTTGGAGTACCATATCACTAAATAAATTAATTAATTAAATGAAGGATTTACTTGCCAATGCCCACAATATCCAACATGACGAGATAATCACACTAATATTATAAAAGCGAAAGTTTGTGAGTAGTGTGTGTGTGAGGGTGTGTGTGTGTTTGTTATTTCTTCACGCTCTGACGGCTGGACCGATTTTGATAAAATTTTGTATGGAGGTAGCACCACTTTCTATCCCGATATTCCCACGGAATCCACAGCTATAGTCACTAATATGTGATATTCAATAATTATCTATTAACGTGGTAGATCCCCTAAATATTCCTTTAGGATCGTTCCTATACCAACTTAGAATTTTCCTAAACGCAAAACAATATTCATGCAAACAAAAAATTGA
Organism: Mesoligia furuncula; assembly: GCA_916614155.1. Taxonomy (NCBI): domain Eukaryota; kingdom Metazoa; phylum Arthropoda; class Insecta; order Lepidoptera; family Noctuidae; genus Mesoligia; species Mesoligia furuncula. The sequence goes on along the minus strand of OU744799.1, from coordinate 9,230,429 downwards.
ATTCCATAAAAACTTCGAAGGCACGACTATGAAGTACCGATTTACATAATATAATAAGAGTATGGTTCTTCGTTCATACCTATAAAATTTACTATGGGCGTCAACTGAAGCGGTTTTCCGCAAAATTACCCTCTTTTCATATGGTAATGCGACCGATTAGTTATGATGCCTTTAAAATGGTTAAATTCACTACCTACTTATTTCTAGGTGGCAACATGCACTTGTTAGGGTTCCGTACCAAAATGGTAAAACGGAACCCTTATGGTGAGACTCAGTCTGTCTGTCTGTCACAGTTGCATATCTCAAGAACTACTAAGGCTATCAACTTGAAATTTGGAATAGTTTTACATGACGTTTGCTCAACTATTTTGCAAATGAGAAATAAATAAAAATATATGTAAATTTTTTGCAACAGGGACTGAAAGGGGTCTGAAAAATTCGAAGTGGGGCTAGGGCATGTGGGGTATCATATGAAAGAGCGCAGTTTACACATTTTCAAACAGTTTTTCTTTTTTTAGGCCGCACAGTTTTCGACTTTTGATGAAAAATGTAAAAAAAAAATACCGTCCCCCCCCCCCCCCCCCCTTACCTCCGCAAATTAATAGAATTAGCATAAAAATATTATTAAAATCTCGATTATGATAGTAAATCTATGCTTAGTCAATCCTTAGTATCAGGTGAAATGACACTGACAGCTCACTCCACGCTCACTTCACCTAAGTTTTCACGGTGAGGTGAGTTACAGAATCCCACTGCACCCTTATTACGTAACAAATATTCAATTACAATACGAGGGTTTTGGAGCAAATTCCTAATCCATTGCATCACACTGGTTTGAAAAATTCGTCTGCTCCACAATGTAAATAACGCAATGTACGTGGCTGAACTATCAACATGAAAGGCATTGCGATCAATTGTCATTTTGTGTGAGTTAGGTGATTACCCCACAGGTTGAATTTTCTTTTTTGTGTAAAAAAAGGGTAAACGTCAACCATAAAACGTCCCTAAACGGCTTCTTTGCTAAAATAACACATGTTTTTTAACCCGATAAAGCACACGTGAGCAAACCCATAAAAACTCAGATACGAATTTCACCCGTGAAAATGATTTTAAGTATTCTAGAACATTCAGGCATTCTAGAACAGAAATTTGCTAACAGAAATAAGATGTTTAAGATGAAAATTCTTTGAAACTATGTAATATTATAAATAGGTTGTAGAAAAATTCAGAGGGGAAACTTTCGCTATTTTAAGAACGTTCACAGTCTGATCTCTCTCAATCTTATCATTCCTTTTCCCAACTATATTGGGGTCGGCTTCCAGTCTAACCGGATGCAGCTGAATACATGGATCGTCTGCCTATCTGACCTCCACAACCCAGTTACTGGGTAATACGATACCCCTTGGTAAGACTGTCAGACGATCGGGCTTCTGACTACCCGTAACGACTGTCAAAGATTCACGTATGACAGCCGGGACCGACAGCTTAACGTGCTTTCCGAGGCACGGAGGGGTCTCCGTATGTGAAGATGGTCACCCATCCACAGACCAACCGCGGCAAGCGTAGCTTAAACTGATCTATCAACCTGTGCGGCTGTCATTATTTAGCCACGGGCCCTTTTCAGTTTCAATCTGTAAAATATGGTCAAAACTAAATCTAATCGCCCTACAGTTTTGACAAGTTTTTGACTGAGATGAGAATGCGATTATACGTATACATTTTGCACGTTTTTATTTACGAGAATTTGGCCTACAGATATTTTATCTGAATTTTTCTACAACCGTTTTAGTTTTATACTTCCTCTAATTTACAAGTCTTACTCTATGCCACTTTCATTAAGTTTTCCCTTCGCAGAAATGTATATTTGGCAAAGAAAATAATTAATGAACAGCCTCTGTACCTATTGCCGTAACGTAATCGGGAAGGTGTACAGGGTGATATTATGTTGCGTTCCACTAACGAGGTGGTATATTTTCCTATATTATTATAACGAGGCTGAACTAGGGATGCTAATAATAATCTTCAAGGAGGAAATAGTTATTTTTTATTCATTTTAGATTGTGGTTAAAAATAAGAAGAAAATTGTCTGTTAATAGAATAAATCATGTGTATTTTGAAGATACCAGAAGGTAGTTTATATCTAGCGCAGGTAGGTCGATCAGCGCGCTATGGAGTAGGCTATGCTCGGAGTTGTTTTGAAGGATAAAATCAGGAATGAACTTATCCGGAAAAGAACCGGAATAACCGACATAGCTTGCAGAGTAAGCAAACTGAAGTGGCAGTAGGCTGGCCATATTTGTCGAAGGACCGATGGCCGGTGGAGCAGACGAGTCCTGGAGTGGAGATTGCATATCGGCAAGCATAGTGGGACGCCCCCCTGCTAGGTGGACCGAAGAAGAAGAACCGAAGAAGGTGGCTGAGACAGACTGGATGCGGAAGGCGAAGGACAAGGTGTTGTGGAGCAAAGGTCTATGTCCAGCAGTAGACTGCGATAGGCCGAGTAGTTTAATTGAGGTTATATCTTCACAATAATAATAATAATTAATTATCAAAATACGCCAGTTTTTTAATTTTCTGGTAACACAGTTCTTAGCGTATTAGTTACTAGTGTTATTATTGTTCACTTTTTGCGAAATCAAGAATTTATTTATTATTTATTTAATTACATCGGTAAGAAGCATTTCAAAAATTTGAGTGAAATAAAGTCACTACGTTCAGCTTTAATTTCTTATTTATCCATTTGCATTTTTTTTGTAAAATAGAGTATTAAATCCTCAGTAGTGCCTCAGCAACCTTAATAGGTAGGTTTATTTTCTTTTCTAACAGAAAATTCCAAACGTTTTAAGCCAAGATTATAATGATTTAATTGGACGCTTCGCCAACCCTAGTTAGAACCGTCTAAGCAGCAAATAACCGCCTTATAGCAATCTTGTGTACCTTGCGGTGTACAACAATCGCTATCAAGTTAAAGGATTTATGTTTTATTTAATGTAGGTTAGTTTTTGAAAGTTACCTAAGTAATAAAAAAAAATATATTTATGAGGAAGATAAAAATATATATATTTAAATAATAAAAATATATTTATAAATTTATTTATATTTATAATTATATATTTTTCATGGAGGGGTCTTCATGTGTAAAGATGGTCACTTATCCACAGACCAACCGCGGCAAGCGTAGCTTAACCTGATCGATCGACCTGTGCGGCTGTTATTATTTAGCCACGTGCCCCTTAGCAATCTGAATATCATTAAATAAACCCTGGTCAAGCTAATAAATTACCTACTGCAAAAAAAAAAGCTACCCCATTAGTCACTAGCACAGCGAACAATACGTAATAAGGAAACACCTGCGGCTCTATGCGCGTTTAATTTTCCTTACAACTTAATAACAGGCTTAATACCTCTAATTAACCTGTCCGTTCACCATAGACGAATGAGTTTCCAACAGTTTTTGTGGTCAACCACATTATCCACACGTCCAAACGACGTAATAATTTCAATGCATCGCGTGGTCTAGAACGGACGTACGCCGCACCATATGCGCATACAAGTGACAAATGTTTCCGAAGGAATCGCTTTGCTAGTGACCGCAAGAGTCTCGCATATGCTACGTCGCCGCAACGTATCGTGACGCCCGAATTTACTATAGGATTACGCTTCTCGGACGTAAACAAATGACGCTGTGGACGCTGTGGTGTGCGGTGATACAACGAATTGTGCGATTTTGCTTTATTTAGTTGGGGGTTAAAGTCGGATTGGTACTTTATTTACAGTCACGAGCATAAATATTATCATGAACAGCTCGGCAATAATCTGAAGGCCAATTCTCGTACTTAAGAAAAGTTCAAATTCAAATCGAAATCTCATCTCAACGACAATATGCAATTTCAAAAACTTGTCATAAATTTATGTAAATTGTATAAATTTTTATCAGGTTGAGACTGGAATTAGAACAAGAACGTTCTTAAAAATACGGAAATAGAATCTGATTGCATGATTCATCCATTAATATATGACGGCAAATATATGTGATAATTTGTGGAAGGTAAATTTTTTATGTCGATGCAGCGTCCTACTTATATACTTTGGCGTCGCTTGTCTCGTCAGATAGTTTATATATATTTGCACACATAATTACATTATTTATTTGCCGTCATATATTAAATCAGATATTATTGCAAATGTTCATAGTAATTTATTTATGCTCATGACTATACTTACTCTACTTTGTCTCATTATTTAAATTTCATGCAGATCATGTCTAGTCACACTGTTCTTATTTTAAGTTTCCATTACATAATGTACAGATGCCAGCACATCAAGCTACTACAATCTGTCAAATTTATTTAATAGATTTTCATCTTTATCGCTAAAGGATAAGGTTCAAAGTTGATTGGGAAAATTTGACAGTTCCGGGTAGCTTGATGTTCTGGCGACAAAAAACCAAGTAAGTACCTACTAAAGACAAAATTCATGATGTACAAACAAATCATGCAACTAGCACGTCAGTAAAACTCAAAGAATAGCAAAAATAAAATAAAAAACAAAATAAAATAAAGTAAGTAAATAAAATAGTAAACTAGCGACCCGCCAGGCTCCGCACAGTTTTTACGACTTGACAGAACATCGAGATTTCTTTATTGTAAGCATAATCAGCGTATAATGTTCCCAGTGCTGGGACAGGCCTCTTCTCGTCGAGAGGGAGTGGGCTGTAATCCACTACGCGGCCCAGTGCGGATTGGTAGATGTCACATGTCTTCGAATTTTTGGTTCTAGGACTATAGAATATCAGTTTTCTCACGATATTTTCCTTCACCGTTTTGAGAGCAGTGGTGATAAAATTATTTACACAAAGCAAAGCGCCTTCCTGAGTTCGAACCTACAACTGATCTGATGATGAGTTTTGGAGACAGACAACAGAATTCTTCAATAAATGCCAGGAAACCAATTACCGCGATTGCTGCTTTTGCAGTCGGTGGCCAACATTATCTGACCCACTTGAGTGATAGCGAATTTGAACCTTATTGTGAACATTTGGAATACTCCGTGCAAGCATTTCGATAAATCATGTTGTTAGGCGATTTTAATCATTATATTGTTGTTGTTAAGGTTGAAAGGCTAATGAGTTTCAAGACTACTAAAAAAAAAACCAAGGCGAGGGTGGATGAATAAAAAAAAATATCACGCATCAGTAACATTTTAAAGGTGTCTACGGTTAATAGCTAAATTCCGAGATTCATTTTAATAGCTGGTTGTGATTGTGCGATAATGAACTTTATGAAAATATACGATATGGTTCAAATTCTTTAGAATATTGCGTCTGTCATCACAACTAAGATCGAATTTCAAAACGTATTACAGAAGTTGAGTTGGTCTCGTGGTCACTAAGGCAGCTCGATATTCATCGGTGTCTGCGTTCGAAACCAGGAAAAACCTAACAGTTTTTTTGTTAGCAATGTTTTGTTTTTATTTTATATATATTTTCCGACTTCGTTCGTTAAAAAAAGTAAAAAAATAGATACTTAATCTATTTTTTTACTTTTTTTAACGAACGAAGTCGGGAAATATCTTTTTAAATGGGCAGTTTGTATAGAAATGAAACAAAATCATTGCAAGTAATAAAAATGTTTATTAATTAATTAAAATACACATAAGTAAGATAAAGTAAGTAAATGCTCTTAGTTCAAAATTAATACATTTTATAATATCATATTCAAACCTAGCCATTTATAAACATTTAAAAAAAGTCATGCTAATGGTAATTGCTTGGAAGTGTGTTATCGAGAAAACATTGATGTATAAATGCGAGAAAATGAATGGATTTGTGAAATGTTTTACAGATTTATAGCTAAGTATATGTAGTGAATCAACATGTTATTTAAATAGAAAAATGCATTTCCATTTATAACAATAACATCACCACAGAATCTTACATTTTAATGGTTTAGCATTCATTCAATTGAGCATTTACTTACATAGTGTGTTTAAAATACTTATTTAAAGTAATTAGATTAGTTAGTAGCGAAGTGGCGCACCGTCTCCTGCTATAACTTGCTGTAAGCGGCTACGCATACCGCACACCATGTTCCAACACAAATCTTTTCCTCTCATGTGCTCCCATGTCGATGACAGGATCTCAGCCAAATTGTTTTTATTTCGCACTTCGGATGTGTCCCAATTTAAAACCATTTGACCCCATAGGTATAGGGTTCAAATCGGGAGTTTTAGATGGCCAGTAAATACCAGTTACACCTTCTTGAGCAGCTAACCAATTCTTCACAATGCCTGCACGGTGGATGGAGCAGTTATCTTGCACGAAGTAAATATCTGTATTTGGATAGGCAATTCGCACAGTCGGCAGCAGGACAAAACCATCCAGCCAGCAATGTTTTGTATAGTCATTAAGTTGCGACATGACGGTTTGATTACACCAAATTCATTAAAAATACTTTTCACGATTTACGTCAAACGTTTTATAAATGTTTGTGCGCCGCAGTCACTGTTTAGGCGTAGGTAGACTGACTTTTGTCACTTAGATCAATTTAGTATCCATCTACCCCACGACGTAAACTTTTACTTCGTCCTACTTATTTGAGGACTTATAGTTTTTTTTATTTACCCACTTGTTTTCCAGAAAAGTTGTTAGGCAAAAATGATATTGGTCGTTCTATAATAATGCAAGAAATGTTGTAGAAATCATAAATGAAAACAAATAAAGAAAAATAAATTATAAATAAATTGATAAAAGGTGGATTGTGTTTTCGAACCCACATGATGTTCGTCGCGAATCCAGCATCGAACCGCGAAGCCACAATGACTGATTGAGAATACGCGAAATTAAAGATTAGGTAGTAAGTATGGCCGTGTTATTTAAAAGCTTTTCAACTTTAACGACAAGAAGATAATGATTAAAATGGCTTAACAAGATATGGCCGGTGGGTCAGGCAATGTTGGGTGGGTCAGACAATGTTGGTCACCGACTGTACATCTAATCTAAAAATTCTCTCATTTTTTAATGCATAAAGTACTTTAATATCCGAAGTCGGTGTCAAGAAACGAAAATGCGGAACTAACGACACCGACTTCCGAAATCAAAGTTGTTTTTCACTTTATACTTAATGTTGTTTTTTTTATAAAAAAAGTTTTTATCTTTATTATTTTTGTAAGTTTAATAAGTATTCATGTATTACACAAATCCATGCGGAGTTTAGAAGAATAACGCGATCACACAGTCAGACACGAAACGCGACGATATATAAGATGCACAGAACCCCAACTAAAAAATTTTATGATACGAATAGACTGTCAAATATGTAGCGATTAAAGGTCGATGTCTGCTGTCACTAAAATAACTTCAAATAGTTTTACTGAAAATAATACTTTCATTTCATTGTTTTAAATTAGAAAATAATTTTATTTTCTTCGATACTTTTATAGAAAACGACCTATACCTAATTAGTCTTTTTAGAGTGTAATTAAGATCTTAATATTTGAGCACTTTTTGTTTTTGAAACTATTATAGCTATATTCATTATTTATTAACTACTAGCGGCGCCCCGCGGTTTCACCCGCATAAATGTCGATCCCGTGGGAATATAGGGATAAAAACTATCCTATTGCCTTTACCGGGACTCAAGCTATCTCTATACCTAATTTCATCTAAATCGGTTTAGCGGTTAAAGCGTGAAGAGGTAACAGACAGACAGACACACTTTCGCATTTATAATATTATACGTGGGGCATACTGAAAGTTTCTGGATCTGGCCACTTACGATAAAAGAATGAAAAACAGTTATGTAATTCGAAAATGGAACTTTTTGGGAACATGTTACTTTTTAATTTGCGAGACTGTCATTTGTTTTTTGATTGAGACGTCCTCCTTTCGAAAATTGTGTGTCGCTATCAAAACGAATTTAACTCGTGAACATTTTCGTTCAATGATTTTTTACGATTTTCGTTTTGGCTTAAGTCAACAAGAGAGTTGCCAGAGACTTCAATTGGCTTTTGGTGATGAAGCACCATGTCGCAGCACTGTGTATTCATGGTTTGGAGAATTTAGACGTGAACGTGATCATCTCCATGACGAGGTACGTGAAGGTCGGCTGGCGACCGCGATTACAGACTCTAATATTGACACCGTAAGACAACTTATTGAAACTGACAAAAAAATTACTTGTCAGCAAATTCGTACTTTGTTAGGCATGGGAATGAGCCAAGTGCAAAACATGTGCATCTGAAGGTTTAGAAGCTTTGCACTTGATGGATACCGCATGACTTAACGGAGGATCAGAAACGACTGCGTGTCCACGTAAAATGATAAAAAAGTTACCGGAGGACAGTCATTTGCTGTCTATAATATCGTGAATGTACTGCTTTAAACCCGAAACAAAAAGCCAGTCGGCAGAGTGGGTCTTTCCTTTTGAAGATTTGTCGACGAAAGTTAAGAAAAGTCGAAGCATTGCTAAAAAAATGGTTGCTTCTTTTTTCAGCAAATCACGACATTACACTACAGTATCGCTTGAAGATCAAAGGACAGTGACTGCAGATTGGAACGTTAACAATTGCTTGCCCAGAGTCTTAGAAAAAGTTCGCGAAAAACGTCCTCGAAGTAATGTCCTCCTTCACCACGATAACGCATCCTCACATTCCGCTAAGGCAACAGAAGCCTATTGGAAGGCTTCAAATGTGGAACTGATGACGCATCCGCCTTACAGTCCGGGTCTCGCACTCTGCGACTTCTTTTTGTTTCCAAAAATTAAAGACAAACTTAGAGGCACACGTTTTACGAGCCCTGAATCGGCAGTGAATGCGTTCCATGAAGCCATTGAGAGGTCCCTAAAGAAGACTGGTCCAACTGCTTTGTACAGTAGTTTCAGCGAACGCAAAAATGCATTAATTGCGAGAGAAAATGCTTTGAAAAACAATAAATGTATCGTAAGTCTTATATCTAGTCTTATTTATCAGAATCCAGAAACTTTCAGTATGCCCTAAGTATTATAGTATGGATTGAAGCTATATTAATTATTCAATTATTTTTATTTCTCAATCATCACACTAATATTATAAAGGCGAAAGTTTGTGAGTGTGGGGGTGTGCGTGTGTGTTTATATGTTTGTTGATTCTTCACGCTCAAACGGCTGGACCAATTTTGATAAAATTTGGTATGGAGGTAGCCGACACCCTGGATTAACATGTAGGCTACTTTTTGTCCCAATATTCTTACGGGATCGAAACTTATGCGGGAGAAACCGCGGGGCGCAGCTAGTTATTTATAAATTCCAAATAAACGTATAATTTCAACTACCATAATTTATAGCTAGAAGATGCGAGCAAAATTAATATGAAAAGCACATAATTATTATTCTACACAAAATTAATTATTCAACAGCTTAGAACACGTTAGGTACCTATATTTTTTCGTAAATACAGCTAACTTTCATAAAAAGTTATCATCGGTACCATCAAACGAGATAAAAAATCATTGGTACATATGTTAAAAAAAAACATATTAAAAAAAGTCAGCACAGATCGAAAAAGACGCAGCTGAAAATATCAAATTTTAAAACGGAAATGTTTTGACATTTCAATTAGGCACATCAGCGCGACCGGACAGGGTCTGGCTATGAAATCTACATATTTTATCGATATTAATTACGATTTTATCGCTTGGCAACACTAAAAGGTGTTGAGTTAAAATATTGACAGGTACTGATATATTTTGTATTTAAATTGTACAAAATATAAATGTTTTCTATACAAATAAATAAAATTGTATGTCTTTCTGTCTGTTTGTTCCGGCTAATCTCCAAAACAGCTGAACCGTTTGTCACTGGCAGATAGCTGATGATATAAGGAGTAACTTAGGCTTTTATTTTGGAAAAGAATTAAGGTTCCGCGCCAATAAATAAAACCCATGAAATCCTATTTTTTTTTCCAACATGCACGCGAGTCGAGTCACGGGCACAGCTAGTACTAAATATATCTAACATACTTATTATATTGTACGTCTTTAAGAGAGTCATGCGAAGACTTCGCAAGACTTCGTTTAAGCTCAAAAGTGGAATAATCTAGGCTGATAGAAATCAGTAAGTAGTCGAATGAATTATGCCCGAACAAACATAAACATACTTTCTCCCAAATTGTTATTTTGTTTTTTTTTTTATGCGTCATGTTTGCCACAAATAAACGTATTTTCGTTGTTCTTCCTTTCTTTTCTTTTATAAAAAAAATATATGTGTATTATCACCATCATCTGCCTTGCCTTTTCCCAACTATGTTGGGGACGGCTTCCAGTCTAACCGGATGCAGCTGAATACCAGTACTGTACATGGAGCGACTGCCTATCCAAACATCCAAATTGAAACCTTCCTTCTTTTTTAAAGTCTTAGTTAGCTACAATCTTTGAGCCTATTTGTGTTCAATTGTAGGTACTCCTAAACATTATCTAATTCAAACGCCTACAT